>APFE031529030.1:60613-75188 GCA_000404065.3 Pinus taeda | reverse complement strand
GTATAAATCAATTCGAGATGTCATGTACCACAATTTATGATATGAATCTAAAATAGATTTTTAAATATCATTTAATTGACTAGGGGTCCATACCATTTGTGCTATTTCACCAATTACTATGGTTTTCACCCAAGTATACTATACATATCCTTCAAAATATGCACATGTCTTGGAAATCACTTTAGGTTAAATTTCCCCTTTAGGCATACTTTCTTCCAATCGAAGAAAAAGTCACATTGTAAGTAGATGCATTAATCAAAAGATCAATTTGACTACAATTTGTACAATTATATAGTCTTTACACTATAACATGCTCTCACCATCCTTTACTTTGGTATAATACTTTTATAGTCCAATCTGACTTTTCACATAGTCATGCATACTTTGCCTATTTACAATTGGCGCACAATAGCATATGCATAGATATATTGATCTAGACTCAAGACTCTTTCTTACATGGATGTCTAATATCAATACCATCCTACCATTAACCATTTGATAAATGAATTGTTCTTACAAGTCTATAATGTTGCACACACATATGCTTGCATAGTAAATTCATATAACTCATTAGTATGTAGGGATATTAAGCATGTTCCTCTTCAACATGTTTATCTTAATCACTACTTAACCACACTATGGTAACAGCATGTAAAACTATCCATGACATGACATAGGTATCGTATATAACTATTAAGTCTAGATACAACCATGGACTTCCTTTATTATTTAATCCTCCTTTCATGTATTAGGTGAGATTTTTTTTTATTCCCTTTCCTTATTTAAATATCATACCTAATATAGTTTTCCACATGGTTCCTCAACCAGTACATGTTATGGTTTATGCTAGAGGTTAAAAACTTTCTAATTTATCTTCATCATTCATAATACCAATTTCGCCCAAGTTTTCCTCTAGTAATTTTTAATGTAGACAACACATGCATCCACACAGATAATCTCTTTCCATGAATTGATATGTACTTTATGTCTATTCTATATCTAAGTTAAGATATTACCTTGCCTAACCGGAATCCCTCGGGTTCCAATCTATGAATGCTTATTTACTTATTCATAATGTCCTTATAAGGTTTTGTTTCCTCAAACAATGTAATTGGAACATCCATATCCAAAGTAATTTACATCATTAATTTGCATGTGAGTTGATCAACATAGCCACATTAAATTTGAAAGACAACTTTAAGGTATTTAGTCTTATAAAAGACTTGTTTTTCACATCCTTTATCCCTTCTTGGGATCTTTTAAGCATAACTTAATTTCCTTAAGTTATGTTCTTAACTAGAAACCATACAACTCATCATTTGATTAGAATGAGGTGGTGATATTACTAGTTTACCTCATTGAATTTGTATTGTATTACCCTTTTCCATTGCATAGCATCGATGCCATCTCAGAACAAATATGAGTAACATGTTAACCATATTCCCTAATTAATCATACCATTAACGTAGGTGTAATGATTAAATCTCCACTTTTCCTTTATACATAGGCATCCGTTTAGAGATCTATTTAATGATTTTGAGGATAAACATAATTTACTATTTAACCTCAATTACACCACATATGCAAGCATATCCATGCAGCTCATTGCTCCCTCACACTGAGTTCTATATGAAAGGAATCCATGTATTTGTGTACTTAAGTACTCATTTATTTTTGTACATGTAGTATTTGTTATCAAGATTTAGTGTGCATTAATATGATGGCCTTGCCCTATCATGATTACCAATTGTTTAATTATTCTCTATGCATATCTGCAATCATCACTTTTCAATCATGACATATAGTCATTGTGTCCTCATAGATATGCTCAACTATAACTTAAGTTTTGAAAATTCCACGCTATATGATAAAATTTTAAGCTCCTTATCTTGGAAGGGGACTCAATAAAAGTAACTTATTAACCTTAATAACATGTTACTTCTTCACTTAGAAATGTTTTATGCATGTAAACATACAAAAACCACTTCTGGTAACCATATACCAGATAGGCTCCCCTTTGAGCATCATTTAATCATTACTTATACTCAAAACCTATTTGCTAAAGAGTATATGACAACAACAATAAGTTAAACATCAACAATACTTATGTTCACATTACATATGACCATATGTGAGATTCCTCAATGTCTCCTATCAACCCTTTGGCCTCAAGAAAACTTTAACATTCTCAAATCATAGCAATATGCAATGATTAGTATTATACCACACCATTAGAATCTTTTATTCAATCTTTTAATACCACAATCACACTTATTTACAACCAGGACTATGATCTTAAACCACATGTACATCATGGTACATATAATTTTTATGTCCTCCCAAAGCATTCAACAATAACTTAGTTTTTAATAATGTTCACATAATTGTAAGTATTGTCCGAACCAATTCTATCTCTTTCAAAATATCTTAAATCTATTGTTTTAAACATGAGACATGCTCATAGTCTTGTCATTCATACCATGGCTGCTATAGTAAACACATAATAAATATGCATATTGCAATATATAATTTATATGCTAAGTACTATGATACTACATGTGACTTCTTCGACTATATATATATTGACTGGGGAATATAAAATAGACTGCTGAAAAGAACTTAAATCCGATCAAGTTCATACCTCAAGTCAAACATGGTCAGACGTGAACGAGTTCGAACACCAGCATAAATTTCAACAGAAGAAAATGTTCAAGGTAAAAGAATCACTAGAGTTTCAAGGTAACGTATCCCGGACATATTACCGTCATGCCCCAATATTACACTCTAACCACTGCTTCTGCTTATTATTCCATGCTCGAAGCTCGGCCCCTCTTGATTGTAAATTTCCAACCCAACAAGATCTCATATTTTTAAGTGGTGGTGTAATTAATTTGCTTGGAATTATAGAAAAGCAAATCTTTAATAACATTAAAGATTAAAGTCAAAATCTCAATTTGTTCTGGCAATTGCTTTAGCATCAAAACGTTCAGCAATAGTCATAAACCAAAAGGTAAACTATATTTACCACCATAAAGCAAGGATTTCTAGTAAATTGTTGCACGAAACATTTGCTGCTAAAAGAATCAGGAAACAGAAAAGACTATAATATCCCTATTAATAAAACAGTGATTGTGTAAACTACAACATACAGAACATCCCAGGATTTTCCAAGGTTCAAAGCATTTTAGTTAATTGCTAGTATTATCTCTTTGGTAGTGGCCATCGTGGTCAGTCTTATATGGTTATCACCCGTTTCAGCATGTCCTCTCAGAGTCTCGTGGTAATGCTAGAGAAATCTCATTATGATTTTCAGATTATAAGTCAGATAGTCTCATGAAGCTTTAAGAATGGGCGAGCTCATATATTGCTGAATAAAGCATAAATAAAAAACACACAAGGATAATTATCAAATAAATACACAATTACATCTCCTAGCCTCTATGGGCCTGACATGCGTGCTCTTCATCTAATGGCCATTGTTTTACATGTCCATAGGCTATATTTATAACAACAACAAAAATAAGGATCGGCTCCTCATCTGATCTAATCCATAAAATAGTTCACAAAACCATTGGAAATCATTCAGAACTATTCTCATCATAAACCATACCTCTGAAATTTGTAACATTAAATACCAAAATTCATGTTCTTCTGGTGGAAAGAGCTCTTCTTTGCTCTGGACATTGTCCTGCTACAATAGATGCAATGTCAAGCTCAAGCCTTCTGAGCTTAGACATTCCTTCAACTATCAATCAATGATATTGTTTCGTAAGTTTTCAGTTTATGAAAAGATAAATCAAGCTCCTTCGGTTACTTAAGTGGAAACATTTCAGGTGGTAGAAATGATATCGAGAAGTGACAACTGAGAGATGCGTGAAGGATCTCCAACTCAAAATATAGCTGGAAATATTAAAAATAGAGTAGTGCGGTGTATGTTGGAGATGAATTAAAGAAAACAACAATGTCATTTTATTGCCCCTTCACAATTTAATAATTGTCAATAACTGCATGCGCTAGAATTTTAAGGAGTGTATTACTAACTAGAATATTATAGAATCTAATTTTATGATAATATACTAAACTTCTAATTGTAAGTGAAAATGCAATTGATGGGTCTTTTCCTACTACAATTTTGATAGAGGTCTAAAATGGCACATAGGATTGGAACTGATACCAGTATACTATAGTAGTTGTGATGATTTTCAGATAACTATTCTTACACTTGAAGCAACCTATTAGCAGGCCATGTCACGAAATATACAAGTGAAGGGTCTTTTGATAACAAATCCTTCAAATCTGCATTTGGTCTCACACCGAAGGTAGGGTAGTTGTCCACCCGTTTAGCTGTCCGGTACCATGACAAAGCCAAACCCTCCTCTACTCTCATGTGTCATTCAAATGGCTATGTTTTTTTTTTCATTCATGAGAGCGATAGTGAACATGAGGGTGTTCCTTCGGATGAGCCAAGCAAGGGATGGGTGATAGAAAGTGTTGCTTGAGCATGTCATGCAGATAACAGAGAGGGGCAACCCTTGGTCTATTTTGCAAGCCATCGACAACTACAACAGGCACACCAGCTGGCTCATGGACATTAGCGACGATAAAGTTCCCTTTCTCAATTATGCCATTTCCACCGAGAAAGAGGAATGGATTATTGTTCATTCGGTGTGTGACTTTCCTGGACTTTAACCTTCACAAAAGTTGACAGGGAAAGGCATATGATCGGTATAGGAATATATAAGGACAAATGAAAAAACATGATGAATGAGCACTCGACCTACTTGACATGATAGAAGAATGGAGGGTTTGAGGATTCGTTATCGACAATACCTCAACCTCCAGATCTCGAGTCATTGCTCGTTTTCAAAACAAAACGATGCGAAACTTATCCACAACTTAATTTATAGAAGATTATTTAAAAACACAATTCGACCCACTATCATTTTAACCATAAAAAATGGCCCAGAACACTCAAATAGTCATACATACTGCAATTTCCTAATTGCAAAAGAAATTACTGCTTCCTGTTCAACACGTGAGGATAAAAGTAGCATACCATTAATGTTTTTGGGAAAATATAACATTTTATGAATTTGAATGAAAACGATGATGAGGATAACAATCCTCTCAACCTATTTTCCTCACCCAGAAAATAGATTCTTCTAATCAATCAAGGAAATAATGCTTCCACTTTTTTATGATCCCTCTCATAACCCTTATCATTTTCTCTTGCTTTTTTCTTAATTCTTCGAGGGAAACATTATTGTTGGATTTGTTGCCAACTTACATGCCTCCAACTTATGGTAAGATACTCAAAAGATGGCCAACAGCTTCTGTTTCTTTATCATCATCCTAAAAGCACGGTTATACCAACAACCCAATCAGTGTATGCCTAATGCTATATAAATCGAATATAGACATACTAATTTCTTAGACCTCCCATCCTCGCAAACACAATGTTTTGTTCGAAACCCCAATTTCAGCTCTGAATTTCCATATGTAGGAGCAACGTTTTCATTTTTTGTTTGTTTGTTTTACTTTCTATAAGAATATCTTCTGTTTTTTTTTTTATACAAGATTCTGTTCTACCTGCTGCCTATAATAATTTGGGTGCATGTTGAACACTGAAATAATGTACAGGGATGGATGAGAACATCTCCTAGCAAGTATTTCTATTTTTACCTTTTTAGAAGTCCATGTAAATTTACTTTGCTATTCATTCGGGATAAAATTTGGTTGAATTGATCCAAAGTTTTGACCAGCCGAAACTCCATCGAAATCTGTTGGAAAGGTTCCATTTCTACTTGTCTTGCGAAGCTTGTCGCTACAGCCCGCAGGGCATGTCTCGGTCTATGCCTGAGAGCGGCTTAACAAATGGCCTCTTCGATCAGTAAGAGAGAAAAAACCACCAATCTTAAGCTTGGCTATAGTTTCCTTGAGTGTATGAATTACACGTATCTCATTTGTTATTGTGGTCAATCAATTAGAGTCGATAATGTATAGCAAACATTTATGCAAAAGAATAATATTTGTACCTCCTGTTCTAAGAGCCTAACAGGCATGACATAATTCCTGATCTATGTCTAATCATCTAAAATGTAGCCATATTTTCCACCACCTCTCCATGATAGGTTGAGGTTATTCCTCATTTAATTGCCGGCCATAGTTCTGGACATCCCCGATAGCGTTCTTCCTTGAAAGTCCAGCGACATGAAATTCTTTTAAGAGTCTCACTAAATTTGGCGAGGGAGAAGTCAAAAGGCTTATAAACGAGGCTCAGTTCGCATGTTTATGAAAATATAATCAGTCAAGTTAATTCTTTTTTTTATTCTTAATAGCACATAGAGCTCTCACAAATTGGTAGGTTTACATCGCCCCCCTAACTCATCCACAATTTCCATAAAAAAATATGCGCTAGAATAGTTATTCCTACGTTACAATAACACTCTTTGATTTTGAAATATCACTCTACATACTCATACATATAAATATCTCTGAAAATGCATCCTTTGTATGCACAACTTATTTTGATAGTAATTTGACGTAGGGCTGGTTGAAGTCTCTCACGACTTCTTTTAGAGTTGACACAATTTCCTTTTGACACAATACGGTATTTCAAGAGGATGTGTTTCGGTATGCAACCAAGATGGGTAAGAAGTCATACATCTTCCCACAATGCATAGAAACTTCCCATTTAATTTAATTCTTGATATAATAATGTGTTTCTATCTAATATATATATATATATTTTATATATATTAATATATATTATATAGATTGATTACATATACATGTTAATAATTCCTTAATAATTCCTTAATAAACATGTTGCTATTTTATATCTAATAAATAAATATCCCAAAACCAGTTAATATTTGGATTCATTCTGAAAGAATCCTAATCTCCTTTAATGCCAAGGAATCATAGTCTAAGTTTAGACTCTAGCTTATGAATTTTAGACTAAATCTCGTTAAAAAAACATTGCAGTAGGTGAATTAGTCCATAGGCCTCGGTTTTTGAGCCTAGGCTCTGATACCATTTGTAACGAACCTCTTTAGCCTACCCAAGGAAAACAACCTTTATACCCCTTAATTTTAAATTCTTTTCTTAGTTACAGTTAAAAGTTCTCAGCCGCCACAAATTTAGTGACCAAGAATCATAACTAAAATGAAAGATCAAAGCAGAGTCGTATACCCTAGGTGTGAAATCACATACTTTTGTGACATGAAATCCTTAAAACATCTTTAATGTCTTCATGCGTCAATGAAAGCTTCTTCTGTCTTGTCTAACATGCACATGCAAGAATATTTGCACAATTCCCCATCTAGTACCAAGGTGAGAGCTTAAGATATTACTTTGGAATATTACATCTAACATGCTTATGAAGAAGATTATGGATATATCTCACTCGAGGCATAACCAATACTATATTATTATTCAACACAACTTTTAAGCTCTTGAGTTGAATGATTTACCCATTCCAACTATAAGAGATAAGAAACCAACCATCAACTTAGATTAGCTAAATGGTTTATCTCATAGTAAGTAAGGACGATAAAACCCACATCATGTTAGTGAATCTCATCGGAATAGAGGAAAGTACCATTAAATTTATTAACACATAAACATGAGAAATTCCGGAAACATTCCCACAACAAAGAACCTAATAAAATCTTCACATAATCACATGTAACTAACGAGAGAGAGTAAGAATCAACATACAACCATTCCATGTAAACAACACCAACTAAATCTCACTTAGAGGGAGGAGCACCACCACCCAGCCATGAATCACCTCTGATTCCCCCCGAGCTAAAGATCTTGCCAAGGATCAACTATCCTCCATTGACCAATGCACCAGGTATTTAATAACCTCTTTCATGGTTTAGTTACCATTAGTAGCATCCCGCTTTATGGATTTTTCCATTTTCCTAGTTCTTATCTGGAAAAGCTTGTCTTTATCTCCCACGATGATTTTGTACATAAAATCTTGCCTTTATCTCCCGAAAAGCTTTTATGTCTGATGGATCTTTATCTCCCATCCATCCGATGGATATCCAATCCATCCAAGCTTATCCAGAATCACATCTAGAAGATTATCATGAAAGATTCATCTCTATCCCATTCCTCATGGGATTTGGAAAGCATCTCCTCTCTCTTTGTGCTCCACCCTCCAAGTGATTTATTTTATTAATTTATTAATAAGACATTTTCTTTTCATATTATATATCACCTAGCTTTCCTCAACTTAGGTGTCGAATAGTTTAACCCACAAAGGAGGGTATCAAACATAGCTTCCCTCAGCTTAAGTTTACAAACATTTAACACACTAGGGAGGATATCATACCTAGCTTTAACTTAGCTTAGGTTTACAATAATTTAGTACACAAGGGAGTAGTGTTACACGGCTAATCACCCGCCCCTACTAGTCGGGCCCCCGACTGCTTGACACGTAGTCATGTGTGCCCCACAAATCTAGGGTTTGGTACTAAAA
Source organism: Pinus taeda (assembly GCA_000404065.3). Taxonomy (NCBI): domain Eukaryota; kingdom Viridiplantae; phylum Streptophyta; class Pinopsida; order Pinales; family Pinaceae; genus Pinus; species Pinus taeda. Next base: position 66,694 of record APFE031529030.1, on the reverse strand, counting down.
ATCTATGTTGGGTGCATAATTGTTCGGTAGGCTCATTTCAACTAGCTGTGTGGTCATGTGATGGCCATATGGCCCGAGGTTGGCTCCCACTAAACTTGCACTCCTAGTTGTATTGTATACATGTGGCCCAAGGATTTTTGCTTGGGGTTGGCCCCCATGTAACTCTGCATTGCTGGTTCTATGATGGGTCATGTGACCTAGGGCTGGCCCCTTTACTTTTTCACCTCCATACGTGAGCTTGGCTCCAATGCTGTAACACCCTGCTCCCACATCTACCCAAGCAATTGACCATTCGGGGTAAACATGCAATGAGAGGCCACTATGATATGATTCAAACTCCCAAGTCACATTCAGAAAGTGGAACCGATAGAAACAAACCATACAAGCATTCAATATGAGCATTAGGACCCTGAGGAAGCAATCCAACCTTTCTTCAACCAACCTTTGGTTCCCACTAAGCTTATAGACCACTTAACCTCTTGACACTCTCATGGTATGGACATGCCAACACCTGGGGACATCTGAACGATCTCACAATCTTGCAAGCCAATGTCCAAGGACTATTTTTCTCAGTGCTATGCTAGCATCTCTGGGATTTGAGCCACTTTTTGAGGCCCATAGCCCAGGTCACTGCCCAAAATTTAATGACACCTTCAAAATAGTAAGATAATAGGAAAATGATAGTACAAAATGAAATTACTTGAATAAGACCTTGACTGGACCCCTACTAACCATGACAGGCATTTCTTCAAACATATCATGAATAGGTAATCTAAGGGTGTAAATAACATATACGAGCATATGGGTCTCATACTTAGCTTAGAATCACTACGAAACATTGACCCCTCAACACCTCAACTGTCAGTTCATCCATTAAGTCATATATACATTATTCATTCATTTACCAGTAAAAAACATGATGATAGGCATACATAGTTAGTGCCATTAAACATATAAATAATCATAATAGAAACATATATACTAATGAAATCATAGCCATATAAACCACATATAACTAGTATAATACTCATATAAATACAAGGAGAAAAACCCTCATATTGATGATGAAAAATCCAAACCTGAGATAGGACTTCCATGTTCCACCCGACTGTAGAATGGCTGAACCAAATCTCTCTTCAGCCATTCATCTTCGTGCCATATTCCAAGTATGAATGTGTGATCTCATAGAATACATCAATCTAAAACCATCCAGGGCTTCTAGAGGCCAACCACCTCATCCAATCAAATAGTGATTCCACCTCACAGACAAACATCACAAAACCATCATCAGATCAATCTCTATCCAATTCTTCCAAGACTCTAGAGCGTTTGTTCCAACCAAGGCTACAGGACTAGTATCTCAACCCATAACGTTTACCGGGCTCTAGAGAATTTTCTTACAAAGGCTCCAAGACTAGTAACTCAACCCACCAAGGGCTCTAAAGTGTTTTTCCAACCAAGACTATGAGACTAGTAACTCAACCCAAGCTTTTACAGTGCTCTAGAGTGTTTTTCTAACCAAGGCTCCAGGAACTAGTAACTAAACGCAAGCTAAAGAAACATGAGAACCAACCAAAACAAAACAAGGAAATAAACCCATAATCTCCATGGCTATCTAGGAAATGGCAAGGCTAGGCAAATCCTCTCTCAATCCTAGCCATCCTCCATGTCAATGATATATCATGACCAGCAAACCACATGCATATGCCATGCATTCCAAAACTAGTGAGAAAAAAATACATGCAACTTGGTACCTGCAAGAAAAATCCACTGTAGCTATTGATCCTGATGTCCTCTTGCACCTTCCTTCCCTTCCTTTGCCTTCTTGCTCTGCGATCCAAGTATGCCACACCCTCCAAGATTTTTTATGAAACTATCTCACAAAAGGATAAAATGATAGATCAAAGACTTAGAAATTAGCCTCTTCGAGGGGGCAACCTACTTTACATTACACAAAAGAAGAATTCTTGGGTGATACAAATGACAAAACCTCCTTTTTATAACCATGATGAATGAATATCTGAGAATCGAGATACTCTGTAATGCTTTTGACCAACTATGATACTGACAGTGTGTAGCCTAGCAAATGGACTTCGATGAAGTGTGGGTTTGTGGAGAACGAAGATTCGAGGATAGAGATACCTTGTAATGCATGTGACCAACTATGATACTGACAGGGTGCGGTCTAGAAGATGGACTTCAATGAGGTGTGGGCTTTTGGATGACCCATAACCATAACAAACAAAGATTCGAGGATAAAGATACCTTGTAAGGCTTGTGGCCAACTATGATACTAATAGTGTGCGGCCTAGAAAATAGACTTCGATGATAAGGATATTGTGCGGTTGAGCCATAACCATGATGTTCGTTGTTGATGAAGTAGTAGGTGCCTACATAGCCTTGGGTGGGAGGGCATGTCTCCAAATAACCCAAGCCAAATGCCACTATGCTGAAATTGATGAATGTGAAGCAGGTGCCTATTAAAGCGGGGTGGGAGGGCACATCTCCAAAGGGAAACTACTCCGAATGCTGCTCCATAATTAAAATGGACATAACTCAGTCAATATAACTCAGAATATTTATTATAACCTATTTTTGGAAATAGAAGGACCATTTTGCATCTTCCCATGTGTTGAAAATCCTTGTTTGGACACTCTATAATCTCATATTTGCACTGCAACTTTTCTGCCATCACAAAAGTTCTGAAAAGATAGTTGATTTTTAATTAGCAATATCTCCCACATATGAACTCCGATTCAACCCATTTTTTTTTAAATTGGGTGATTTTCCAAGAGGAGCTCAGATCTGTGATCATTATTCTAAAATTCAGCATAGAAACTACAAAAAATGATAGGAGAGTTGTCGACCACTAGTTGACGTAAAAAAAAAGTCTACAACGTAGCTGATTTTAAATCAACAATATCTCCCACATTTGAACTCCGATTCGGACATTTTTTTTTTTTTGAATTTTGGTATTCTTTTGCAAGGAATCCAAATCTGTTATTTTTTTTTGTAAATTTTCCCCCAAAAGGTTTAGATCTGATCTACAAACTCGCTGCCAAAAACAATTCCTGCAAAGAAATGAAAAAAGAAAATTCTTCCGACTTGGCCCAAGAAAGTGCTCTGTGGAGGTCGCAACACATGCCTAAATTTTGTCTAATATTGTTGCAAAAATTTGAAACTAAATATGCATTAAATCCTCATTCGTATGGAATCGTAACCTACTCTGATACCACTGATGCAGATCTTAGGGGGGAGGACCCACAGATCTAAACGATTGAAACGGATCTTGGGTGGGAGTCCCCCAAGATCCAAAAATTTGAAATGCCAGAAGAAAAAGAGGAGAATACCTAATAAGCAAAAGCATAAACAAATTTTTTATTAAAACGGAGAATAATTGTAAAAGCTACTTTGTGGCGGACAAATTGTCCTTTTACAAAATGCGACTTGTTACTTATTGTCTTTTTCAGTTACAATACCACAGGTAAATTCCATGGATGAATGAGTACCATGGGTGGATGTCACAATACCATGGGAAAATACCATGGGTGGATGCCACCTACAATACCATGGGTGGATAAATACCATGGCTGGATGGCACTTATAATACCATGGGTAAGTTCCATGGGTGGATGAATAACATGGGTGGATGAATACCATGGGTTAATGTCATTTTCTATTCAGATCAAGTGGGCTTTTGTGGGGCACAATAATAACAATATGGTGACAATAGGGCCACAACAATAACAATAAGGGCTACAATGACAATAGTAATGGGGGAATCACTAATATTATAGGGACCTAACTTGCCCCTCTCCTTCAAATTTTTTTTGTCCTCAACACTTAAGTAGTTCTAATTGCTTCTATATAAAATTCTCATCCTCTTATGTGAAATCTTCAGTGGGTAAGTTCTTCAACTTGATGAGATGCTCTGAAATTGATCGATTTCGTAGTTGTCGAGTTCTTGTTTCTGTGACTGCTTCAAGGTCAAATATGATTTTTCCTTCCACATCAAGCTCTGGAAATATTGTTTGAACTGGGAGCTTATCACCTATAACCTTCTTTAAGCATGAAACATTGAAAACTGGGTGCACTCGAGAAGTTGTAGGAAGCTCTAATTTGTATGCCATAGTATCTATGTTTTGCAACACCTTGTATGGACCATAATACTTTTGTGATAATTTATTGTCCTTCTTAGCTTGCTTGCGGGACATTTGTTTATATGGTTGTATTCGTAGGAATACCCAATCACCTATCTCAAAACTTCTTTTGCAACGAAGTTGATCAACTTGTTGTTTTATTCTATTCTATGCCAAAGTGAGGTTATCCTTTACGAGTTGGAGAACGTGTTGTTGATGCTTGATGTGATATTCCACTGCTCGAACCTTAGAATTTTATCTTAAATATGATGTGATGGATGGTGGATGATATCCATAAAGTGCCATAAATGGGGTTAGTTTTGCTGCAATATGGAAGAAAGTGTTATACCACCATTCAACTAGAGGCAACCATTTGACCCATTATGTCTGTATCAGATACAAAGCAATGAAGATATGCTTCCAAACATTTGTTTACTATCTCAGTTTTCCCATGAGATTGAGGATAATAAGATGAGGTATGAGCTAAATGAGTACCAAGACAAGAAAATAATTCTATCCAAAAATTTCCAGCGAAAATGGGATCTCTGTCGCATACAATAATCTTTGGGTTTCCATGTAGCTTTTGAATTGTTTCCAAAAATGTAGTAGAAACTGTACTCGCTTTAAATGGATGAGATAATGCACAAAAGTGTGCATACTTGGTAAGCCTATCAACTACCACCATGATAACACTCTTTACTTTGGACTTGGGTAAACCTATGATAAAATCCATTGAAACCTCCTCCCAATGTTGGCTTGGAATGGATAAAGGCTGTAATAGACCCGGGGTCTTAATTGTTTCAACTTTATTTTATTGGCAAACCAAACTTTCCACCACAAACTTTTGAATATCCGATTTAAGGCCATCCCAAAAAAATTCCTTCTTAACCCTGTGGTAAGTTTTTAGAAATCCTGAGTGTCCTACTAAGGGAGAGGTGTGCAATTCCCTAAGAATCTTTTGTTTGAGTCGGGAATTCTTGAATAGGTATAACTAATCTTTGTGCCATAACAAATCATTTTTCTAGCTAAATGTATCATATGTACTGGGATCTTGTTGTAAATTTTGAACGAGTTCCCACACTTCTTTTTCGTTCTTCCATTCATCCCTTGCTTCGTTTATCAAATCTGGTTGGATAATAGAAATGGCACAGAGAAATGCTTCCACATCCTCATCCTTTCTTGAAAGTGCATCTGCCACAACATTTTTCTTCCCCTTTTGGTAGATGATTTCAAAGTCATAACCCAACATCTTTGTGACCCATTTTTGTTTCTCTTCTGAAGATAATCTTTGTTCTAAAATGTATTTAGGACTATCATGATTCGTTTTTACCCTGAAGTGTCTTCCCGTTAGGTAGGGTCGCGATTTATTAAGTGCATATAATATTGCCAACATTTCCTTCTCATAAATAGCTTTGTGTAAATACTTTCCTTTGATTGGACGACTTCCGAAAGTAATGGGTGTTTATTCTTACATTAAAACAACACCAATTCTATTTCCTGAGGAATCACATTCCACAATAAAGGTTTTTGTGAAGTGCAGTCTAGCTAAGACCGGTTCTTGTCACATTCCCTCTTTAAGATGTTCAAAGGCATTCATTGCTTTTGGAGTCCATGAAAATGCATATTTCTTCAACAATGCTGTTAGAGGTGCTGCTATTCTCCCATAATTCTTAACAAACTTGGGATAATACCCTGTCAACTCGAGAAATCCTCGCAGATGCTTTATGGATGTGGGGATTTTCCATTCCTTAATGTTTTTATTTTTTCTAGGGTCTACCTTAACACCTTCATGAGATACAATACGACCCATATATTCCACCTCTTGTACTCCAAAGAAACATTTGGAACTTTTTGCATATAATTGTTTCTCCTCCAATAGTTTGAGCACCTTGTCAACATGTTGAACATTATCCTTCCAAGACTTGTTGTAGATTAGTATATC
>APFE031529030.1:22916-51060 GCA_000404065.3 Pinus taeda | reverse complement strand
TTTTAATTCTTATTTTTTATAAGTTTTTTTCTAGAGAAAAAAATTGTAATTTTTCATTATGAGGGAAAAATTACATATTGTAGATCCCTGTGGCATACGCTGTATCGGAAAGATCAAAATAGATCTCGGTACAATAATTTGTTGTAGCAAAAATATGGCCTTGCCATTTTCAGAATCAAAAAACACTTTTCTCTTTTAACAACAAAAGTATAAATATATACATATTGTTATGTCTATGCAGTTACTCAATATAAAACGACAGAAAAAACTAATATAACTTAGGGTCATTCCACCCTGTAGTAATCTTGATCTATATATGGTCTATGATGATATTGATAGACCTCTGTGCCTAGTTGTTCAACGATTAACCACATGACTCGGGGAAGTAGCGAGCCCTCATTGGAAAGCTTGTCAGCATCTTCATTGTATTCCCTTTGAATATCTTGATAAGAGACCATATTAAAACTTGTTTTGAGATTGTAAACATCAATCATTATGTTTTGAAGAGATATGGCATGACAATGATTTTTTGTATTGAACCAGTTGATGATAATTTGTGAATCTCCAAAGATCTGTAGGGAAGTGCAATTATGTGCAAGTGTAAAGTGCAACAAATGTCTGAGTGTGATGAGCTCAACAAAATTATTTGTTCCTTCCCCCAGTCCTAATTTGACTTTGAAATGATGCTGATTCGAGATGTATAAATAGAAACCCCCTCCACAGCCTTGAGGTTGCGTAGCCTCGTCGAAAAAGGCCCATGATCGAGATTTTTCAATATAACCAAGTCTCGATATTATACAAGTGTGTGATGGTTCTTCATCTAGGATGTCATGAAAGACTGCCACTACCTTAGCTATGAGCAGGGGCCAGCAAACGATCTCATTCTTAAAACTAAGGCGGTTCCGAGCAAGCTAGATGGTCCAGCAGATTATAAGTGGTAAGCATTGTGCTTTTTTCCTCAGGTGTGCTATGCTCCAATTTTTCCAAGCTTGCAGAACAGTAGGGCCCTGCCAAGCATTTCTCAATGAGAGATGTTGTGTTATTGATTGCCAGAATTGGGTGGCGGATTAACAGAGCAAGAACAAGTGCTCATTTTATTCGGTTGCTTGTTTGCAAAGAACGTACCAGCTCGGCCCGTAGATGGATCTATGCTTAAGTGCCTCTCCTGTGGGGGTTTTATTGCTTAATACGTACCACATAAATAGGCGGGCTCGAGGGGGAGATTTCAGTCTCCATAGCTACTGCCATGAATCATTAGCGTGGTTTGGCTTTCTGGGTTGTAGGAGATGTAAATATCTAAGTTTTGGACTATATTTCCCGTGATCAGCAGGGGTCCAAACTAAAACATCAAGATCCTAATTGAGGATTATATGCGCTTCGGATAGAGCCCCAAGGTATGTTCCTAAGTGTGTTGCCACTATGTAGGAATATTCAGTTCTTGAGTTGTTCGCCAATGCTGTCTGAGAATGGAACTGTGTTCTTGATGAGTAATCTGGGTGATCGTCTTGATTCCCCTATGATTGAGAAATTGTAAGAGGTCCGGTGGAAGAAGTTATCTGTTACCCCCACCTATCCAGGGATCGATACCAATTCTCATAGAGGAACCATTGTTTATGCGCCATGACAAATCTGCTCTGATGAAAGGCATTGTTTGTAACATAGATTTCCAAACAATGGATATTCCCCCACGTGGATAATCATGTTGACGTACCTAGTCTAGGATCTAATGAGGCCAGATGTATTTATGGTATATCACTTTCGTCCAAAGATTGTTAGCAGTGACAAGGGACCAGCTCATCCTTGCTACGAGTGCTTGGGAAAAATATGGTTGATCTTTTAACCCCAAAACCCCCCCCCCCCCCCCCCCATTCTTTGGTAGGGTGATGTTTTCCAGCTTACCACAAAAAGTTTTACCTTATGCCCATTCCAAAGATATCAGATGCATATCTATTGTATACGACTAAGGATTCCCTGTGGGATCCAGGCAAGAGACATCCAGTATACCGTGGTGGCTTCCAGAACAGATTTAATTAGGACATGTCTCCCTACTCTAGAGAGAAATCTGTGGTTCCAAATTTTCAATCCCTTCTCCAGCTTGACCACTAACCAGATCCAATCAGCAATCCTATAGCTGTCGGGTTTTATCCGGAAACGAAAATATTTAAGCCCATTCGAGAGGTTGTGGGGGGTGTAATGAAAGTACATTTGTGTTGCTCTGACCTCTTGAGGGGTAGTATCGGTCAAAGTGATCGTCGATTTGTTTTGATTTGCAATCCTTCCAGTGGATTTTTCAAAGAGGATGAGAATCGCATGGAAAGTGGCCGAGTCCCTAACGCTGCCATTTACGAATATCAAGACATCATTTACAAAGAGCAGATGTGTGAGATGGTAGAGATCATTCATTCTCAAGCCTTTTAGTCTGCCCTCACTTGTCGTTGTGGCAATGAGCTTACTGAGACCTTCCATCACTAAAAGGAATAGTAGAGGAGACAGGGGGCAGCCTTGCCTCAGCCCTCAGTCAGCATGAAAGAACTGGGACGCCGAGCCATTGATTAGGATGTTGTAGGAGACTGTGTTTATGCAACAGATAATCTAGTTTATGAATTAAATAGGGAATCCTAAGTGGATAAGAATCATCTTAATGAAGAGCCAACTTACACGATCAAAAGCCTTGGCAAGCTTGATCTTGAGAATTATGCTTTTCAAATTCTTAGATTTTGATAGAGTGAATGACTTCATGGATCTGCCTATTATGGAGGAAAGCAAATTCCTTGGGGGAGATGTGATGGGATAGAATGGGTCGTAGATGATTTTCTATGATCTTAGCAATGATTTTGTAGATGGTATTGCAGAGAGAGATTGGACGGAAGTCATTGAAGGATGCCAGGGAATCCGTTTTCGAGATAAGAGCAATGAAAGTGGAATTGATGGCCTCATACATTCTCCTAGATGTCCTGCACTCTTCGACGATATTTAGGAGGTCGTTCCCAATGATTTCAATGAAAGCTAAGTAAAATTCAATAGGCCAACCATTCGACCCAGGGCTTTTGTCTTTCTCGAACCATTTGAGAGTCCCTTACAGTTCTTCTCTGGTGATAGGTGCAGTGATTTCATCGGCTGTATCTTGATTGAAAAATCTAGGAAAATGCCCTGCTATTCAGATGATCTCTGCTAGGTTCATAACAAGAGGTTCCTTGAAGAGCTGTTGGAAGTGTGATATGCCCAATCGTGAGAGTCGATGGAATGTTTTATAAATTTCTCTGTCAGGGGTGGGAAATTGCCAGATAGTATTGGAGGCTTTTCTTGCTTTGGCATAGTTTTGGAAATACCTAGTGTTCTCATCCCCTGCTTTAAGCCAGATGGAATGGCTCTTGAGTCTCCAAGTTTCCTCTTAGTCCTTCAATATCTTTGCTCTTTTGTTTTCCAGCTCAATCAAATAGGATTTGGCTTCAGCATTCATGAATCACCTATTGTTATCGTCGGTAAGGTCCGCCATGGCTGCTTCCACAGATGAGAGTATATGGTTATCCTTCTGATGTTTTTCTTTGGCCCACTTGATAGTGAGCTTCTTGAGGTGAAGAAGGTTTTGACAAAAGCCTTGAACCCATGAATGATACTGAGAGGGTGGGTTTTGTGTCCAAAAATTAGTGACCAACTCAATGAATGAGGGATCCTGTAGCCATAACGAGTTGAACTTGAAGGGGGCCCAAGGTTTGTTTGGTGGACCAGATACTTCCAGATAGATAGGTGAGTGGTCAGATATGCCTCCTGACCTAACCCACTACCTATAATGGGATAAACGCTACAACAACTGATTTTTTATGAGAAACCAGTATAGTCTTCTAGAGAGGGTAGCCTCCCCAGCACTTCTATTCCTCCAAGTAGGCAGGGGCTTTATCATTGGGACATCAAAGAGCTGGGCCTATTCAAGGAGGTTTTCCACAGTATCTGAGAGGGGATCAATTTGAGTTGATGAGCCCCAAGACTCATTGAAACCGATAGAAAAGTTAAGATCCCCTCCCAGTATGAAGTTGTCAGCAGAGGACAAGGATAAATTGAGGAGGTGGTTCCAGAAGGCCCCCCTTCCTTGGCACGACCCATAAACATTAATAACCCTGAAATCCATACTCAATTCTACTGAGAAAAAATCAATGCCCATGTAAGACATTCCTCCCCAGATCGATATGGGATTTATGGAATGGGGGTTGTATCCTATGGCCAAACCACCAGATCGACCCATGGAATCCAGAGCAATGAAAACCCACCCAGGGCATATAGCCTACAGAATCTTTGTAGCATGATGTGCTTCCCCTAGGGTTTCTTGAAGGATGATTAAGTCGGTTGGTTATGCACTGAAAAGTTTGTGAAGGGCTAGATTTTTCGGAGTACTAGCCAAACCCCTACAATTAAAGGAGAGGCAGTTCATGGGGGAACCATGTCTAAGAGGATTGTCTTCCCAAGATCACCTCTGCCCCAGCGTGAAGGATAGCATGAGAGAGGTATGATTTGCACCCTCTAAGAGGTTTAGCAGAGGATGCAGGTAGAGTCGGGCCAAGGCCTATATTGTAAAGTTGAGAGTCCCCAAAGGGAGTTTACGTATGAAGGTTATAGGAATGAGAGGGTGCCAAGGGAGATGGAGGGAGTGAGGGGGATTTCACCGGGTGGGTAATGGGGGGGTGGTGGAATCAGCCAAGTAATGAGGGAGATATGAGCATGTGGTGGAAGTAGGGGAGATGTTACCATGCGAAATCGGTGCAGTATGCATATGTTGTGCAATAGATGCATTAACATAAGATAGAATAGGGGATGAGGGAAGAGGAATACCCGCTGAATGAGCCACTTCAGTAGCTGGTCGAGCTCGAGTTAGAGGGGGGATGGCGGTCCCAAAGGTGTTCCAGATTCGCGTTGCGCCGACTTGGATGAGTTCGCCTTTTGGAGAGGCCCTACTCTCATCTGCTCTCTTTCAGGATCAAAGAGAGGGCTCCATCTTTTGAGCATAATCGACACCATCTCAATGTACCAAAATCGAGCTAGGGCCATATTTGTGTATTCTTCGAGAAAAAAGTGAAGCGCGAACCACCTGCAAGGCAGAATTTGAACCTCTGGTAGCTGAAGGAAGATCTGCCCCCAATTTTCTTTCACCCATTGCAATAATCAATCTGCTGTATAAGTTCTGCCACGAACCCTACCCACCAGAACTTTGCTTGCTCTGTCGGCGATATCCCCCATGGTGAGACCTACGCCAAATTTAATAGTGAAATCTCTCTCAGATGCTCTGATGCACTTGGATTACTTTTTCCCTGTCCATGGCACAGTAGGATGGTTTTGTAATGAATCTGTTGGGTTTTTTTTGCCGAGGTAGGTTTCGCTGACCTAACCCTAATAACAGGGGTATCGAGACATCCTGATGGGAATGTGGATTCCTAAGATTTTTTTCCTGATCTAGGATGATTAGTTGGTACCTGAGATTGTGTGGCCACTTCCGATGCAGGTCCTACATGGGGGATCGAGTTCTGAGAGAAACAATGGTTAGCAGGGGGTGTGGGATCAAAGAGTGGAGATGAGCATGAGGCAAGAAGGTTGAGGGTTGAAGGGGGCAAGGGCAGAAATTCGAGGGTGGGAGAGTCGATGGAGAGGGAACCAATGCGGAGGGAGTTGTCCTTGTGCCTAGGAAGTGAGACAACCGACGTCGTTAGTGAGCAGGACGGGGTAGATGTAATGGTAACCGATTTCATAATAGAGTTTGGAAAAATAACCTGATCAGAATAGGGATCCGGCAAGTAGTCTACATCATCAAGTTCCATACCCTCCATACTTATCCACTGAAAACGACAGTTGTGCAGGCTAGGATCGGCGTGTTATAGGCTGGAGGAGGCAAACCACTACAAGAGCTTGTTGTAGTTAACCAGGGTCAGAGTAGCAGGTGGGGTGTGTGCAACAGAGCTCCATCCTCCCTCCACCAACCATCGTGCTACGAGATAAGGACTTAATTCAACATCTCTTATTTTTTATAAGTTAATTATGATCTCTTTATATTTTTTATGATTGATTTTTTTTTTCATTTTTATTTATTTTTTATTTTTTGTGTATTGATTTGATTTTTTTTTTAATTTTATGTTTGTTTTATATATAATTTTTATTTATTAAGTTTTGCTGTTTTTTTAACTTTTTTGTTTTTTTTTTTTTTTCATTGTTTTAATTTTATTTTCTGTTCTCATTATTCTTCTAAAATTTTAATGTTTTTCGGAGTCATGATAAATTTTTTTACACAATTATTTCAAAATGTTGAAAGCTTACTCTAGAAAAAAAAAGGTGTTATTCGAGCATCAACACTTTAGTTTTGAGGGTCCTTTTTGCTCATTTTTCCACAAAAAATTGGTTTTCACTGCCATGTTTAAATCATGTTGAAAATTTACTATAGAAAAAAAGGTGTTATTCCAACATCAACATTTTTCATTTTGAGGGTGTGTTTTGCACAATTTTTTCACAATGTTAAAATTTTATCCTAGAAAAGAAAATGTTATTCCACCATGAACACTTTTCATTTTGAGGGTGTTTTTTGCACAATTTTTTCACAATGTTGAAATTTTATCCTAAAAAGAAAATGCTATTCCACCATGAACACATTGATTTTCACTACCATTTTTAAAACATGTTGAAAATTTACCCTGAAAAAAAAGTGTTATTCAAACATAACACTTTTCGTATTTAACATTGTTTTTCATGTTTTTTTAGATCTTTTGACTAGAGTCCCTGTTTTGAGTTTATAATTTCCGTTTCGAAATTTACATTGTTTCTACCATTAACATTTCATCCAAGCCTTGTACACTTGAGGTCTTCATCCTTTCCTTATTAAAAAAAAACCATCAACACCCTAACCTGTGCTAGTAGATATTGCTGGTGAAATTTTATTTATTTGCAAAAATAAACTAACAAATCCCATTAGACTAGATATTGCTGGTGAAAATTTATTTATTTGCAAAAATAAACTAACAAATCCCATGAGGCTAAGCAAGACTAGCAAAGTCATAGTGGTAGAAAACCTTTAATATTTTCCACAATCCTATTCACTACTCATCCATTCAACTTTTTTCCCTGTTGCTAGTGAAATTTTATTTATTTGCAAAAATAAACTAACAAATCCCACTAGACTAGATATTGCTAGTGAAAATTTATTTATTTGCAAAAATAAACTAACAAATCCCATGAGGCTAAGCAAGACTAGCAAAGTCATAGTCGTAGAAAACCCCTAATATTTTCCACAATCCTATTCACTACTCATCCATTCTAACTATTTTATAAAAAAATTCATTGCAATGCTTTTCCATTAACCCATTCGTCTAACTACAAAACCATTCCTCTCTTTTGTAGACCCATTCATCTCAGTGTAAATATGTGGTTAGAGGAATGTAAATTACAATTTTAGAAGTTAATCTGTAGACCCATTGATCTGAGTGTAAATATGTGGTTAGAGGAAAATGAATTACAATTTTAGAAGTTAATCACAAGAAAATTCCATTAGAAAATATTTCATTCGCCGATATATGGACGTAAAATGTCATATCAAAAGCAAATTATAAAAAAGCTAGCAGATAATTTATCATTAATTTTTTTTAATTATTTAGAATTTTAAATTTATTTCGTTTAAAAAGGTCTATGGTGATTATTGTGTTTTGTGATATCAATAAGATATATAGAGGAAATTAGAAATTTACACTTTGATTCTTTACAGACGATGGGGAGAATTTTGTAGTAATGAGTTCAAGGAATTTTGTAGCAATTAATTCAAGGAATTTTACAAGTAATGTGTAGAAGAAGGTAGAATACTACTCTTTACACATTTCAACTAATTTCAAAGAAGATAAATAGAAAATTGATAGAAAAATCAAAGAGTATACATAGTGATGTGAGATTAGGATAGGAATTCTATTTAGAGGCAATGGATATCACATTCTTACCGAATAAATTAGTTACCCTCACCTACATCTGTAATATTAATTTTTAAATATTGATATAATATTGTAAGTTCGAAGTATTGTATAAAGGAATACAAAAATATTCTATCCTTAAGCTATCGGGAAAGATTGGCTAGGGCAACAACTTAGCTTGCCATAGCCCTAAATTTGTAAGTAAAAACATTGTGCAACAAATAAAATATATAAGTAGAGTTACATACCATGTTGATCAAATCTAGGCAACAAGCCAAATTTAATGAGGAGAGTATACAATAACTCATAATGGTTGAAGAGATGAGGTAAAGAGAATTTTGGAAAACAACAATTTGTTACCTTTGTCAAAGAAAAGAAATGTTCAAGGGTACATATACTGTATTGTTATACTATATTGTTAAGGAAAAATTATTGGTAAGTTATATTTAATTTCTAAATAGTTTTAAGAGGGATGTTAGAGAATATGTCTTTTCAAATATTGTATTTAGTAGATGTACATGAAGGGATAAATATTTTTAAAAAATATTATAATAATATGTATGAGTTTTATTTAAATTATCAATTTCATTGCACATTCAATATGGAAGAGATTTATCATGTTGTGTGCAAACATTTTGATTTCGTCAAAAAATTAAATAAAAAGATTTATGTGAAAAAAAATAAAAATATTCCTGTAATGTATGAATTTTAGCTAAAAAAATAAAATAAAAAATAAGATCATAAAATAACTTTAAAAATAAAATAAAAGTAAAAACAAAAATCAACCATGGTATTGAGAACGAATGATATTTGCCCATGGTATTCATGTGGAATATTGCCTAATGGCTCATGGTATTCTTGGGAGATCTGTAGTTAAGATGAATCTAATCAAATCAAATGTGCAAGCTCTTGGTAGATCCGTAGCATGGAAAATTTTAGGGGCTAATATTCGCAAGTAGGCTAGTCTTCTATGTTTTTTCCAAAAAAATGATTTCCTAATTTACATTTTTCCTAAAAATGATTTGCCCAAATTTTATAGTATAAAACCTGTTTTACTTTAAAAATCGCCAATATTTTATATAGAGACTATATAAAATTATTTGAAATTTGAATATTTTTATAAAAGTATCATCAAACATTTTACATATTTCATATTATGGACTGGTGAGATTTACCAAGTTCTCTTAACTTTAAGATAAATTTCCATCCCTAAAAATTTCCCCCATCCCTAATTAAGATGAAACTACCTTGGTTTAATTTCCCCATTTAAATAATAGATTACATTCCACATGAATTGGATGGATGGGTCAACATTATGAGTTCAAAGCTCAAAATCGAAGGAAATAATTTGTGAAAATTAATAAAAGAATAATTTATTTTTATTTTATTTTGGCCGACATATAATGTTTTCATGACACTACATTACATTCTTTGCTTATAGAGGTGATCTCAAACCTCAATTATGGAAGTGATTTTGTAATGTCCTCTGAACATTTTTGGGTCAGTAAAAATCATAAAGATTAAAATTTCTAGATAATTATATTAATAAAATTATTAGATGTTATCATGTCATGTAAAATTAGTATTTTTATTTATTTATTTATTTATTTTTTTTGGGTTTTGAAAATCCATGGTTTTTTCCCATGTTATTTTTCTCTATTATTCATATTTGAAGGCATTAAATTCCAATTATTGCCATTGAAAGGGTTTGCGAGGCCTACTTATGGGTACTATGGTAGAGATGTAACGTAATTTGCGATTACAATTTAAATTAGTTAAATTAAATAAAAATAACAAATAAATAAATAAATAAAATAATGTAATATAAACATTTTAACTTTGTAATAATAATAAAAAAATAAAAATAAAATGATAATAACAATAAAAATGACTCATAGTATTGAGTCATTTTATTCATAAGTATATATTATAAAAGTGATTTGCATGTCAATAGATTGGATCCAGGCTCTTTTAATTTCTCCCTTTAAATAACCTATATTTCACATTAGTACCAAGGGTCAATACGAAGAGTTATCAATACCATGGGTTATCAATACCATAGGTCTATGGTATTCATGTGGAACTTAGCCTATTTAAAGGGGTGAATTAAACCATACTTGATACATCGTAACTCCAGGCCTACCAAGTCCAGAGAGGATCAAATTTCTTGTAGTGGTTCTTAGAGAGATCAAATTTCTTGAAATGGAAATAAAAAATTTAATCCATCTCCACACATAATAGATCCAGCAATGAGATAAAATGAAATTATATTGACCATATACAAGGCAACAAGTTGTAACTTGTTCACGAAGATACAACCATGATGTGCAGAGCAACAAGTTGTAACTTGTTCGTGATGATACAACCATGGTTCCCTTCACAGGCTCAGATACGAGATTGGATTCAACAAGAAAAAATCTCAAAACTTTGCATACATAGATGGAATATGGTGATTAAATCTTGGTCTTTATTCGATAGAACCACAAAATTCAATCCAGCGCTAAAAAAGAGGGGAACAGTACCTTATTTGTCTTCCCGCTCTGTCTGACACCCGTTTGGGAGGCAAAACAGATGGACAAGGCAGATAAGGCACTGTTCACCTCCTCTTTATTGCTGTTGCTGGATTGAATTCTCTGGTTCCTTTGAATGGTACAAAGCCTAATAAGCCTAAAGCATTAATTATACAAGCTACCATGTAGGCAATTTTGCTACGCTGGGTTTGCCGCTCGAGTCTATTGTCTTGACAACAACACACTCACGGTGCTGCAGATTCTTCGTTACAATAATATCAAATTATTGTTAACGTTTATTCTTAATTCAGCTATATGGGAAAATTTCGTTACGTTAATTATTGTAAAAGTTTATTCTTAATTCAACTATATGTCTAAATTTCGTTTCGTTAATGGGAAGTGGGAACTAAATTAAGCGTGGCCCAATGAGTTTCGTTAAAACTGTTATAGTTATTTATAGCTATATGTTTAAAATTCATTTATTTATAAATTAATGTTTAATTTAATTTCAAATTTAAATTTATTATTATAAAGCAATATCACAATTATTATTTTTATAAATATATATAATTTTGGAGTATAGTTTTAAAAAATATATTAATAATTATTTATAAATTGTTTTACAAAAAGAACACGAATAAATATAAATATAATTTTGTCTTTATATGTTACAAAAATTGAAATACTTAATTTTATGTATAATATTATTGTTAAAAATTTTAAATATATTTTTAGAGATTCAATTACAAAAAATTCTTGTTAACCTTGACTTAAAAAACACTCTACATAATTTTTCCATAAATAGTGATTTTCTTTACAATGAGATTCTATTAAATATTAAAAATTTACTAAGAAATTTTAATTTCTTTTTAACTTAATTATCATCCACATGAAAATGAAATCAATAATTGCACCTAAATTAGTATCATTAAAATAAATATTTTATTCAAATTGATATCATAAGACAATAAAAATATGATCTAAAATAAATAAATAACTTTACTTTAAAAACATCATTTTTTTTAATAACCTTTTCAAAATCTTTACGATTTAAAAAATTAATAAATTATTTAAAACAAAATTCACATAGCTAAATTCATTTACTCAAATTATAATCATAGTTACAATCATAACAAACATATTTAAATATGCGCTCTCTCTCTCTCTCTCTTCTCTCTATATATATTATATTATATATATATAATATAGATATAGAGAGAGATTATTCCACTACCACTCAACATATAATATTGAAAGTGTTGGGAGAGAGGAGGCTTCTCATGATGGCCCGTCCAAGGATGAGAAAAGCTCATCATAGGAAGAATGGTTTGTGTACTCACATTGTTGAAGCACACATGTAGATCACGATGTATGTATGATCAACTCAGGCGCCTCCTTTCATATGACTCTACATAAGGACTGTTTTTCCAAATATGAAATGTATAATGGAGGAACTAGTGTTTTCCTTGGGTATGAGCCATAATCATATGATGAGGAAATGTCGAATAGATGATCAAGGATAGAAGGGTTAGAACGTTCTCTAGTGTTCTACAACTTCAAAGGTTGGTTAGAAACATGATATATGTAAGCAAGATGAGTATTATAGTTGTAAATACTATGATTGAAAAGGAATCATGTAGGATGGTTCAAGCAACAATGGTATTGCTAACAGGGGTTTGAAATAGAACTATGTAAACTTTGTTGGGAATCACTCTTAGTAATGGGTGTAACATTTTTGTTCTTAAGGCTCTAGAGGATGAAGTGAAAACTACTATTATCTATGGAGAAAAGACAATGATGTGGCATCAAAGAATGGAGAATATTGGAGAGAAGGACCTTCAAGCACTATAGAGTAAAATTATGATTGATGTTATGGCTAATATATGATATCTTGGTTTATGTGAACATTACATTTTTGGTAAACAAAATCCGATAAGATTCTCAACATGCACCACAATATCTAAAATCATTTTCGAGTTGTACATAATGATGTATTTGTATATGTGTATGTTTCATCACTAGGAAAACTTTTGTGTTATCTATTTCTAATTGATGATTTCTCAAGGAATACATGGATTTGTTTATTCTAAAAGAAACTTGACATCTTTTGTAAATTGAAATAGTTTAAGGTTCTTGTGCAGAAGTGGACAAAGAAGAAAACCAAGGTGCTGAGAACAAAGGATGGGGGATAATTTTGTAGCAATGAGTTCAAGGAATTCTATAAGTAATGTGTACAAAAAGGTAGAAGACTACTTCTTACACACCTCAACTACATGAGGTTACATAAAGGATAAATAGGAAATTGATGGAAAAATCAAGGAGCATGCTTAGTGATGTGAGATTAGGATAGGAATTCTACGTAGAGGCAATTGATATCACATGCTTGTCTAATAAATTAGTCACTCTCACCAACATTTTATGAGAATACTTGACACTAGGAATGGACTACTAATAAATTATCTCTTAACCATCTCAAAGATTTTTGTTTTGATGCTTATTTACATGTTCCAATGGAAACTAGGAGAAAGCTAGAAAAAAAGAAGCTAAAAGGTGCATCTTTATTGGTTATAACTGTGGTTTAAAAGGTTATAAGCTTTGGTACCCACAAACTAGGAAGGTTATTTACAATCGAGATGTTGTATTTAGAGAGATGAAATAACTAGACTTATTGGAGTTTGAGATGCACGATGAAGATCTACCTTAGTAAAGGAACATGCTTCAAAAGAAGAACTTCATATTATAGTATTGGGTTTATTTCAAGAAATATGGAAACTAGAAAGGTATATTCCACCTAATTTTGTTCTAGTTTTACTTTTCCTATTACTAATCATCATCCCAAAATGGTTATGGAGGTAGTGAATTCAAAGGATGGTAAGCTATGGAAAATGCCCATGGCTAAGGAAATGGTCTCCTTGGACAAGAATGAGGCTTGGGATATAATTGAGTTGCTATCTCGAATAATTCTCATCAATAACAAATGAGTGTTTAAGAAGAAGTTGAATATATAAAGTAAAGTGGAGAAACACAAATATTGATTAGTAGTGAAAGCCTACTCCCAGGTATAGGGAGCTTACTTTGGTGAAAATTTACCTCCTATTGCTAAATAAACTTTTATTAGATTGGTTTCCTCTATAGTTTCTACTACTTTTGATATTGAATTAGAATAGATGGATGTGAAGGTAAAATTCCTATATTGGGATTTAGAAGAAAAAATATATATGAAACAACTCGAACATTTTGCAATGAAAGGAACAATTAAGTTGGTGTGCGAATTGAAAATGTCCATGTATCTGTTAAAGAAATATTTAACAATTTTATATAAAAAATTGGATACATATGTCTTGGGGCTTGATTTGGAAAGAGAAAAGGTAATCATTGTGTGTATTTCGAATCTGTAGGTAATCATTTTATTTATGTGTTCACGTTTGTGTATGATATGTTGTTGATTGGAAATAACATGGAAATCATTGCGGAAGTAAAAAATAAAATTTTCTTCAAATTAGAGATGAAAGATATTGGTGCTGCAAATTTCATTTTGGGCATGGGAATTGAAAGAGATTGGAAAAACAAGAAACTCCTCTTGTGTCATAAGAAATGTGTTAAGATATTATTGGAGAACTTCAATGCTCATGAATGTAGACCAATCAAGGTCCTTCTTCATTGGTGTAAAGTTGTTATCTCCCCAATAAAAAAGGGCTATAGATGGCCTCTAGAGTCCAAAAAAACATGCTACAACAAATACCTACATATCATCGAAACCATTTCCTATTATGATAGTGAAACTCAGCTCATGAATAGAATAGCCAACATATTTAGAATCAATATCAACTCTAAATGTTAAAATAAGATGAAAAAAGCTTAATTGTCAACTGAAGTTTTTTTTGGACGATGGGTACACTTTTTCTAGGGTAAGGAAAGAGGAGTTTAATAATCAATGACATTAATATTGAGGTACATTTATGGATTTGGGTTCTTCGTTAAATGATAGTTCTGAACCATCATACTTGACAAAATCCAACGCAAACAATGCAATCACCCTAATCGTGATATATTGAAAATTCTTAAGTCTATTGTATTATGAATGGGATCTAAAATTCTACTTTCCCTATATGAAATCCAATGAGGTTGGATGATCCGAATGGAAAATGGCATCAACCCATGGGATTCATCCACCCATGTTTCAACAACTCATGAAATTTATCCATTATATTGTAACTGGCATCCACCCATGGTATTTATCCACCCATGGTATTCATTCACTGATGGTATTTTCCCATGGTATTGTGATATCCACCCATGGTATTCATTCACCCATCAAATTGACCCGTGGTATTGTGACATCCACCCATGGTATTCATTCACCCATGGAATTGACCCGTGGTATTGTAACTAAAAAATACTATAAGTAACAAGTTGCATTTTGTAAAAGGATAGTTTGTCCGCCACAACGTAGCTTTTACATTTATTCTCCATTCTAATAAAAAATTCTTTTTGTTTATGTTTATTTGGAATTCTCTTCTTCTTTTTCTGGAAATTTCAATTTTTTAGCTCTTAGGGGCATTCCCCCAAAGATCCATTTCGATATTTTAGATCTTGGGGGCCTTCCCCCAAGATCCAGATCAGTGGTATCAGAGCAGGTTATGATTCCATGGGCGTGAGGATTTCATGCATATTTCAGTTTAAAATTTTTACAACAATATTCAACAAACTTCAAGCACGTGTTGCGACCTCCACAAAGCACTTTCTTGGGCCAAGCAGGAAGAATTTTTCTTTTTCCATTTTTTTGCAGGAATTTTTTTGGGCAGTGAGTTTGCAGATCATACTTGAAACCTTTGGCGCAATATTTACAAAAAAAAATTACATATATAGATTCCTTATGAAAAATACAAAAATTCAAAAAACAAATTGGCCGAATCGAAGTCTCGATGAGGGAGATATCACTGATTAAAAATCAGCTATGTTGTAGAATTTTGTTCTAATGAAAATTCATGGACAACAACTCTCCTATATTTTGTTTCCCAATTTTGGTGCAAAATTTTAGAAAAGTGATTCTATATCTAAGTTCGTCTCGAACCATCACTCAATTTCAAAAAAAAAAAGAGTTGATTTGGAGTTCGGATGTGGGAGATATCGATGATTTAAAATCATCTATTTTTTGAGAACTTTTGTGATGATGGAAAAGTTGCAGCTAGAATTTGAGATTCTAGAGCGTCCAAATAAGGATTTCCAACACATGGGAAGATGAAAAATGGTCCTTTTGTTTCCAGAAATAGGTTTTAATAAATATTCTGAGATATATTGACCAATTTATGTCCATTTTAATTCTAGAGTAGCATTCGGAGAGAGTTCCCATTGGAGACGTGCCTCACACCCTGCTTTAGTAGGCACCTGCTTCACATTCATCAGTTTCAGGATAACAACATTCGGTTTGTGTTATTTCGAGAAGTGTCCTCCCACCCCAGGATATATAGGCACTGCTACTTCATCAACAACCAGCATGACGGTTATGAGTCAACCACACAAAATCCTTATCATCGAAGTCCATTTGCTAGGCCACACACTATTAATATCATGGTTGGTCACAAGAACTACAACGTATCTCTATCCTCAGATCTTTGTTTGTTATGGTTATGGCTCCTCCACAAACCCACACTTCATTGAAGTCCATTTGCTAGGCTACAGAATGTCAGTATCACAATTGGTCACAAGTATTACAGGGTATCTCTATCCTCAGATATTCGTTCATCATGGTTATGGGTCATCCACAAACCCACACTTCATCGAAGTCAATTTGATAGGCCGCACATTGTCAGTATCATAGTTGGTCACAAGCATTACAGGGTATCTCTATCCTCGGATATTCGTTCATCATGGTTATGGGTTAACCACATAAAACCATTACCTTTAGTGGCTCTTCATATTTAACAAAGGCTTCGCAGGAGGGAACTTCACGCAATGGGGACCATTTATTCTTAAGGAGGGAGGAATGATCCCAATGGAAAATGGCATCAACCCATGGTATTCATCCACCCATGTTATTCATCCACCCATGGAATTTACCCATTGTATTGTAAGTGGCATCCACCCATGGTATTGTAAGTGACATCCACCCATGGTATTCATTCACCCATCGAATTGACCCGTGGTATTGTGACATCCACCCATGGTATTCATTCACCGATGGAATTGAACCGTGGTATTGTAATTGAAAAGTACTATAAGTAACAAGTCACATTTTGTAAAAAGGACAGTTTGTCCGCCACAATGTAGCCTTTACAATTATTTTCCATTTTAATAAAAAAATTCTTTGTGGTTTTATTTATTGCGAATTCTCCTCTTTTT
The DNA here is from genome assembly GCA_000404065.3 of Pinus taeda. Classification (NCBI taxonomy): domain Eukaryota; kingdom Viridiplantae; phylum Streptophyta; class Pinopsida; order Pinales; family Pinaceae; genus Pinus; species Pinus taeda. Next base: position 34,280 of record APFE031529030.1, on the reverse strand, counting down.
CTTCTCGCGATTTCGAATTTCAGATCTTGGGGACCTCAACACCAATATCCATTTCAATCTCTTAGATATTGAGGGCCTCCCCCATTAAACAGGAACACAACAAATTATAGATATAACCATACATATAGAGATGCAACGGAAATAATACTTCATTTCATTATTGTAAATATTGAAATATGCTTACAAACATAAATGGAATTAAACTAGCTAGGGCAATGGTAGTTTATCTCTGAGAAGAGATGTGGTGGCTACATGCCTCTAAACTGTGTTACAATGAGGTTCGAAGGCCTATTTATTGTTGAGAAACAATGGAAAACCCTAAACATCCAAAAACTTAACCCTAGAAGATGAAATGCCAAATTGTGGGCCCTGTTTATGTGAATGGTACATCAACTTCCCAAGGTCGTAACTTTGGCATACGATCTCCATATGACACACATAATATCTTGCTAGAAAGATCTATCCGAGGGCCTCAAAACAGCTCCAAAAGTTCAGGACCAAAAAAACTGCTAAAAATAGTAAACTTTGCTACAATTAAGGAAACTGAAAAGTTGAAAGAAATAAAGGTGGGGTTCCAAGTGGACTTGATGGGTGGCCACCAATATCCACCTGGATCATTCCTCCCCACTTAGGAAACAATGGTCCCCATTGCGTTGAGTTCCTCCATGAGATGAGGAAACTTCTGCTGAACTTGGTCCCTGGTGAGCCACTTGCCTTGGTGAAGGAGTTGTCTTGCTTTGTCAACTCGATACTGTTGGATATTCTACTGGCGAGTGTGCTTAATCTATGTGTCCATGATTTGATCAGTTGCATCTTGTTCCATGCAATCTGGATTTAACTCTTTTGGTGTGAGTTGTTCTGCAATGTTAGATGTGTCTAATAATGGGGGAAAGTATGGCCAAAGGCTGTCCATGTTGAACACAAGGTGCAGGCTAACGAATGGGGGAATGCTGAGCTTAAATGCATTGTCTCCCACAGCCTTGGTAATGGTTTAAGGACCATATTAGAGTGGTTTGAGTTTCCAATAGGCTCCGGTAAGGCATTCCTTTTGCAAATGCAACCAGACTTTGTCGCCCACCTAAAAATTGTGTGGCACCTGATGTTGATCATGTCGCTACTTGTACTTGGCATTTGATTTCTCTAGAATGTCATGGACCTCCAGGAAAATATGTTGGATTTGCTCAATGAAGCTATTTTCCTTATCTGTTTCGGACTGGATATGAGCCAAATCTATGTGAGTAGCTGCAAATGGCACGACCATGTCGATGGGACATAGTGGCTGGAATCCCAAGCCCATTTGAAAAGGGTTGTGACTAGTCAAGCTGTGGAGAGTCTGGTTGTAATTATGTTGAACATAGGGGAGGCTCTCATCCCATGTGCATGGATGCTTTTAGTTGTACATGTGGAGAATGTGTACGATAATCCTGTTGACAACCTCTATTTGGCCATCAGTTTGAGGATGGAAGGCTGTGGAGTTAGTGAGTTTGGTGTCTAGCATTGACTAGAGACTAGACCAAAATGTACTAAGGAACCTTCTGTCCCAAGCTGAGATGATAGAGTATGGGATCCCAAAGTGTACCCACACTCGCTCAAAGAAGAGTTTAGCAGTGGCTTTTGCTATAATATTCTTCTTGTAGGCGGCCATAATGGCCATCTTGGAGAACCTATCGATGACCACAAAAACACAATCGTTTCCATGCTTAGTAGAAGGAAAGCTCGACATGTAATCCATGGAGATGGATTCCGAAGGTCAACTAGGGGTAGGCAACAGGGTATAGAGGCCTTTCTTCTTGATGGTTGGTTTAGAAATGGAACAAGAAATGCATGATCTAATGTACTTCCTGACATCATGTCAAAGATTGGACCAATATAAATACTTCTGTAGTACTACACCCATTTTCTCGACCCCAAAATTCCAAATAGTCCAACTGTAGTGTGCTTCCCAAATCATCTTGGCACGCTCACTTGGAGGAAGACAAAGGTGACCTAGGCAGCATAACACGACATCCTGAAGGTGAAAATCTAGAACATGCTAACCCTCCAAGAGTGTCTGGTATGTGTGGCCAAATTCTGGTTCACTTTTGTAGAGAAGTGACCAATCAGAAGTCTCATGCGCACAAGAGTTGAGCATGGTGGTTAACGTGATGATCGGTGGTCGATTAAGGCAATATGCAACATTATTGGTGCTGCCCTTCTTATAATTGATATTCAAATGGAACTGTTGCAGGTATGTGGACCACTTCTCATGGCGATCATTCTGCAATTTCCCTTGGGTCTATATGAACTACAAGGGTTGGTGGTCTATGTGGATGACCATTTCCTTCGCCAAAATGTAATGCCTCCATTGTTGGAAGGACTGCAAAATGGAATACATTTCTTTCTCATAAGTGGGAGACTTCCGTCTCATAAGTGGGAGACTTCCGAACTGTGTCTGAAAATGTCTCACTGTGATATGCCACTGGATGCCTGTGTTGAGTAAGGACTGCCCCAATAGCATAGTCAGAGGCATTTGTCTCGACCTCAAATGGTTGTTGCAAGTTTGGTAATGCAAGCACTTGTGTTGAGCAGAGGCGATATTTCAACTCTGTGAATGCCTTCTACTGAGACTAAGACCAAAATAATATTTCATTCGCTCCTCCCTTGGTGACTTGACTCAAGGTCCAAGTGATATGAGAAAATCCCAACACGAACCTGCGTTAGAAGTTGGAAAGACCTAGAAAGTGGTGGAGCTCTGTTAGAGTGGTTGGAGATGGCCAATCCGAAATGACTTGGCTTGGATGGGTCCACATCCACCCCCCATTAATCAATAATGTATCCCAGATACTGAACCTGGGTCATGCTAAAAGTGCATTTCTCTAAATTGGCACATAAATTGTGTTGCCACAGTGTTTGGAGAACCTGCCAGATGTGGTGGAGGTGATCTTCCCAACTCTAGCTGAAGATCAGGATGTCATCCAAGTATACCACTACAAATGATATGGTGAATTGCCACAAGATGTCATCCATTAGCCTCATGAAGGTTGTAGGAGAAATCTTCAATCCGAAAGGCATAACCAACCATTTGAAAAGGCCCTCCTTGGCTTTGAAGGCAGTCTTCCACACATCGGAGGGTTTGATTGGTACCTGATGATATCCTGACTTCAAATCGATTTTCATGAAATATTTTCCCCCCTTCAGTTGATCCAGGAAGTCATCAATCCATGGGATTGGGTACCTATTATGGACAGTGATCTTGTTCAGCGCCCGATAGTCAATACAGAGTCTCCAAGTGCCATCCTTCTTCTGTACCAACATGATCGGGCTCCCACAGGGCGATGAAATCGGATGGATGTGACCTTTCTATAGCATTTCCTAAATCTGCCACTTGATTTCATCGTTCTCCAGAATGGAGTGTCGATAGATTGGTCCATTAGGCAACATCGCACTTGGGGTCAGATCAATGGAGTGCTTGACCTAACAGTGTAGAGTAACCCAGATGTCCTTGTACTCCTCCATGAACTTGTCCATCTATAGTTGTTGTGCAGAGGGGCCTTGTCTGAAGGTCATGGCCACCATCTTCTTCTTTCCTCAACGGTGTATCATCACGAAAACAAATTTCTTGATTTTGGAAATCAGCTTACTACATTGTTTTGTAGTAACCAAAGAGATGGCTATAGGCGGCGCTACCACCACTATCCTGTACAACTTATTTCCCAAAGTAACAATAACAACACGAGGCCTTGATTCATACAGAGCATGTCATTTCCACAAATATGGTTGTCCTAATAATACATCACAAACATCAAGGGGAGCAATATCACACAATACCTCATCTGTGAAGGGCTTGATGTTGTATGGAAGGTGACACTACTGGCTCACGCGAAGATCTTGTCCTTAGTGAAGCCACCTGATGGTGTACGATTCTGGATGTGCTCTGGTCGGTAAGCCTAGCCTCTTCACAACCTTTGCTGAAATGAGGTTCTTTTGGCCCCTGCAATCGATAATGAACTATAGTAGAGATCCATTTACCCACATTTGCGAGTGGAAGAGATGCTCCTCCTCCTCTAGATCTTTGGGTTCCTCCTTCTGGATCTTCATGATGGTGACGGTGGCATTAGGCTCTGCATCGATAATATTCTTCCGTTTGTCATTCCCCTTGTCAGGTTCTGACTCAGAGTTAGAACATGCATCTGATTCTGAAACCTTTAGCTTGGCCACCAGTGACTGCTTGGCCCAACACTCTCTCGTGTTGTGAGTGGATCTCTTATGGAACTCACACCACTTTCTCGTGTCCTTTTTCGACTTCACGACGCTATTCTCTGCTTGTAGCTTTGGCGGGTTGTCTTGGGTTGCCCTGCCTTGTCTTCATCCTTTGTTATATAGTTTGGGGGCACCTTTCCCTTGCTTCGGATTTGTAGATCCAAAGTCTCACTTCTTCTGTTTAAACTTTTTCTCGATCTTGATGGAATATTGGTATGCCGTGCTGAGCGAGGAGATGTTTAGGAATTATATTTCTTCCTGAATGTACCTGTGCAGGCAACCGCAACACTTGAGAACCAAATTCTTCTCCAAATCCTTGCTACCCAAATTTTTGTAAAGGGTATGGAAAATATTGGTAGACTCCAGCACGTCTTGGTCCCTTCCCTGTTGTAGCGTGGTCCACTTTATGTATTGATCCTCATAGCTTCCAATAGGGTAGTACTACTCCTTGATGGTAGTCCAGGATGAATTCCAAGTGAGTTCAGCTGAAAATAGTGAGGTTGTACTTTCATCCTTCTGCTCGCAGTAGGTTTCCCACCAGTCCTTGACGTGGGGGCTGGCTTTGAGAAGAGAGAGAGTAATCTTTTCCCAGCCAGAAAAATCATGAACAAAAAAATACCCTTCTAGTAGATTTAACCATTTATCTACGGTGTCTACATCTATTTGACCCTCAAATATGGGAATGTCAAAGTAAACTTGTACCTTCAAGGGTGTGGCGCTTCCAGAGTAGCTGTTGGAAGTAGATGTGTCAACCCTTGGTAACCACTGAAGGATCTCAGAAAAGTTTTCCATCATCACGTTCCTTTGTCGCTCGAGGGCCTCTTCAAGCAAGATTTCGATAGGGCTCCCTGCTATAGTTCATTGTTGATAGTGGGAGCCAAAAGAACCTCATTTTGGCAGAGGTCGTGAAGCGGCTGGGCTTATCGACCACAACACATCCACAATCGTACAACATCGGGTGGCTTCACCAAGGACGAGATCTTCGCATGAGTGAGTAGTGTCGCCTTCCATACAACATCAAGCCCTTCACGGATGAGGTATTGTGTGATGTTGCTCCCCTTGATGTTTGTGATGTATTATTAGGACAACCATACTTGTGGAAGTGACATGCTGTGTATGAAAATCAAGGCCCCGTGTTATTATTGTTACTTTGGGAAATAAGTTGTACAAGATGCCGAAGGTAGCACCACCTACCATCATCTCTTTGGTTACTACAAAACAATGCACTAAGCTCATTTCAAAAACCGGGAAATTGGTTTTCCCGATGATATTCCCTCACAGAAAGAAGAAGACGGTGGCCACGACCTCCAGACGGGGCCCATCTACGTGAAAACTACAGATAGACAAGGTCGTGGAGGAGTACGAGGACATATTCACCTCCCCCATAGGGGTTACTTTGCACTGTTAGGTCAAGCACTCCATCGATCTGACCCGAGGTGCGTTGTTGCCCAATGGACCAATCTATCGGTGCTCCATTATGGAGAATGATGAAATCAAGAGGCAGATTCAAGAATTGCTATAGAAGGCTCACATCCATCCAAGTTCATCACCCTGTGGGAGCCTGATCGTGTTGGTATAGAAGAAGGATGGGACTTGGATGCTCTGCATTGACTATCGGGTGTTGAACAAGATCACCGTCCATAATAGGTACCCGATCCGACACATTGATGACCTCCTGGACTAGCTGAAGGGGGAAAAATATTTTAGAAAGATCGATTTGAAGTTAGGATATCACTAGGTACCAATCGAATCCTTCGATGTGTGGAAGACTACCTTCAAAGCCAACGAGTGCCTTTTTGATTGGTTAGTTATGCCTTTCGGATTGACGAATGCTCCTGCAACCTTCATGAGGCTAATGGATGACATATTACGGCCATTCACTAACTCATTTGTAGTGGTAAACTTGGATGACATCCTGATCTTCAGCCAGAGTTGGGAAGAGCACCTCCACCACATCTGACACGTTCTCCAAACACTGTGGGAACAAAAGTTATGTGCTAATCTGGAGAAATGCACTTTTGGCATGACCCAGGTTCAGTATCTGGGATACTTTATTGATGAATGGGGGGTGCATGTGGACCCAGCCAAGGTCTAAGTCATTCAGGATTGGCCATCTTAGACCACTGTGATAGAGCTCTATATTTTTCTAGGTCTTGCCAACTTCTACCGTAGGTTTGTGTAGGGATTTTCTCATATCACTTGGCTGTTGAGTCAAGTCACCAAGGGAGGAGTGAAAGAAAATTATTTTGGTATAAATCTCAATAGAAGGAATTCACAGAGTTGAAATATCGCCTCTTCTTGGCACCAGTGCTCGCATTACTAGACTTGCAACAACCATTTGAGGTTGAGACAGATGCCTCTAACTATGCTATTGTGGTAGTCCTTACTCAACACGGGCATCCAGTGGCATATCCCAGTGAGACACTTTCAGGCACACTCCGGATGTATCCCACTTATGACAAAGAAATGTATTTCATTGTACAGGCCTATCGACAATGGAAGCATTACATTTTGGGGAAGGAAACAATCATCCACACAGACCATTGACCCCTGCAGTTCATACAAACCGAAGGGAAATTGCAGAATGATCGCCATCATAAGTGGTCCACATACCTGCAATAGTTCCATTTGAATATGATGTATAAGAAGGGCAGGACCAATAATGTTGCAGATTGCCTCAGTCGACCACCGATCATGGTGTTAACCACCGTGTTCAACTCTTGTGGGCACGAGACTTCTAATTGGCCAGTTCTCTACAAAAATGACACAGAATTCGGCCACACATACCAGACACTCTTGGAGGGTCAGCATGTTCTAGATTTTCACCTCCAGGATGCCCCGTTATTCCATTTGGGTTACCTTTGCGTTCCTTCAAGCGAGTGTGCCAAGATGATTTGGGAATAAAACTACAGTCAGTCTGCTTGGCATTTCAGGGTCATGAAAACAATGATAGTAATATAGAAGTATTTCTACTGGCTGAATCTTCAACAGGATGTTAGGAAGTACATTAGATCATGCACTTCTTCTGCCATTGCCAAACCTAACATCAAGAGGAAAGGCCTCTATACCCCGCTGCCTACACCTAGTCAACCTTGGGAATCCATCTCCATGGATTACATGTCGGGCATTCCTTCTACTAAGCATGGAAATGACTATGTTTTTGTGGTCATCGACAGGTTCTCAAAGATGGCCATTATGGCTATCTGCAAGAAGAATATCACAACAGAAGCCACTGCTAAACTCTTCTTTGAATGAGTGTGGGTACACTTTGGGATCCCACAGTTTATCATCTCAGATCGGGACAGTAGGTTCCTCAGTACATTTTGGTCTAGTCTCTGGTTGACGTTGGACACCAAACTCACTAAGTCCACAGCCTTCCATCCTCAAACTGATGGCCAGGTAGAGGTTGTCAACAGGATGATCATACACATTCTGCACATGTACAACTGAAAGCATCCATGCACATGGGATGAGAGCTTCCCCTATGTTCAACACAGCTACAACTGGGCTCTCCACAACTTGACTGGCCACAACCCTTTTGAGGTGGGCTTGGGATTCCAGCCACTATGTCCCATTGATTAGATTTATGTCCAGTCCGAAACAAATAAGGCAAATAGCTTCATTGAGCACATTCAACATATTTTCCAAGAGGTCCACGACATTCTAGAGAAATCAAATGCCAAGTACAAGCAGTGACATGATCAACATCAGGTTCCACACAAGTTTTAGGTGGGTGACAAAGTCTATTTGCATTTGCAAAATGAACGCCTTACGAGAGCCTATAGAAAATTCAAACCACTCTGATATGGTCCTTACACCATTACCAAGGATGTGGGAGATAATGCATTTGAGCTCAACATTCCTCCATTCCTTGGCCTACACCCATTGTTAAATTTGGACCACCTTTGGCCATACTTTCCACCATTACTAGACACATCCGACATTGCAAAACAAATCACACCCAAAGAGTTAAATCCAGATTGCATGGAAAAATATGAAATTGATCAGATCATGGACAAACAGATCAATCACACTCATCAATAGAATATCCAACTATATCGAGTTGTTAAAGTAGGCCAACTCCTTCACCAGGGCAAGTGGCTTACCAGGGACTAAGTTTAGTAGAAGTTTCCTCATCTCATGGAGGAACTCAAAGCAATGGGGACCATTGCTTCCTAAGCGGGGAGCAATGATCCAGGTGGATATTGGTGGCCACTTGTCATGTCCACTGGGACCCCCGCCATTGTTTCTTTCAGCTTTTTAGTTTCCTTAATTGTAGCACAATTTACTATTTTTAGTAGTTTTTCGGGTCCTCAACTTTCGGGGCCATTTTGAGGCCCTAAACGACGTTTTTTTGTGAAAACTAGGAGGAACATGGGTCCATGGACCGAAGTCGCTCTTCTCAAAATTGTAGTTCTTGGATAGTTCTTTCTAACGAGATATTGTTTGCATCAGACGAAGATCGTATGTCAAAGTTACGACACCGGGAAGTTGATGTACCAATTTACCCAAATGGGGCCCACAGTTTGGTGTTTCATCTTCTAGGGTTACGTTTTTGGATGTTTAGGGTTTTCAATTATTTCTCAATAATAAATAGGCCTTTGAGCCTCATTGTAACACAGTTTAGAGGCATGCAGCCGCCACATCTCTTCTCAGAGATAAGCTACCATCGCCCTAGCTAGTTTAATTCCATTTCTATTTGTAAGCATATTTTAGTATTTATAGTAATGAAATCAAGTATTCTTTCCATTGCATCTCTATATGTATGGTTATATCTATAATTTGTTGTGATCCTATTTAAAAGCTAAGAACTTTTGTACAAAATCAACCTTTTTAGATTTTATTCCAGTGGCTGAATTGGTTAGGGCGTCAAACAAATTGGAATGAATGGATCAATCTATTAATGTGATATACTAATAACATTTCTTCATTATCAACAAATTAACATCCAAAAAATAGATTCCTAAAGATTCCACAGCCTCTATGATATTTGACAAATACTCAAGCAAAGAATATCAATCTCGAAAAAAGTAAATGAAGGAGAGAGAGAAAGAGTGGCAAGGTAGATAGGGGGGTGGAAGATAAAGTGAGGGATGGATACAAAAAAATTAAGCAATGAGAGGAGAGAGTGTGGGGTAGAAAAGAGAGAGAGGGGGGAAGAAATTGGGGAAGGAAGAGAGAGGAGGAGATAGAAAAGTGGGTGAGAGAGTAAATGGTAGAGGTGGATGGATATATGGTGAGGTATAGGTAAAGAAAAAGTTGTTGAAAGAGATGGGATAAATATAAGGGGAATATGGAGAGAGGAATATGGAGAGAGAGAGAGAGAGAGAGAGAGAGAGAGGTGGATAGGGAGGATGCGAGGGGGAAGGGAGAGGGAGGTGGATGAGAGTAAGATAGATTAGAGTGGGCAAGGTATATATATATATATTAATATATAGAGAGAGAGAGAGAGAGGAGAGAGAGAAGGGAAAATGTGTCTCTTTCCCAATATCTATCCATCTATCTCTCTCTCTCCCTCCCTCTTCCTCTCATCCTCACCTCTCTCTCTCCCCTTTTCTCCCTCCCACTATCATCTCTCTCACCTACCTCCTCTTTCTCTCTCTCTCTCTCTCTCTCTCTCTCGCTCGCTACCCAACCTATATATATCTTTCTCTCTTCCTCCCTCCATATCTCTCTTATTTTCCCTCACTCCCTCACTCTCTCTAAATCTATCTCACCTCTCTAACTCTTTATATTTCTCCCTACATCCTTCCTCTTCTCTCTATATATATAGTGCATAGAAAATAAAATAAACCATAACGAATGAGAATTTGCTAAAATCAAACCCATCAGGTACACCCACATGTTCAAAACTACATCTTTTCTAATGCTCATTTCATTTTTCTTGCTTCAAAATTAATTTAAATGCAAATAAAAAAATATCTCTAGAACATATTAGTATTCTTCCAAACTTGGTTGTTTCCCATTCCTCCAAATATATAAAATAATCATGTTATTTTGTTGCCCAAACTAGGTCAAATAGGTAAAAACAACATAAGATACATGATAATGGAGATGCAAAGGTAAGCTCAAGCATTTTTTAATTTGTTTTTGTAAGTTACATTTCGTGGAGAACCAATCATTTTACCATATACCATAATTAAAATTGATGGTTCTTAGCCCTTGGAAACCCATTAACATCTCATTGGTTTAATTGTGTTTACATACTATTATGGTTTTTTATTCTTGGTGCTTAGAAACCCCTGAATAATGACCATAGGGTACAATATGAGATCCATGAGTGTGAAATAGGTCAAGTTGTTTAATCAATTTTTGAACACATTTAGTATTCGGACTTTATTTGTAGCAATTAATGGCTAGCCGAAAGAAAAATATCTAGCATATTGTGATTGATCGATAGGATGGTTAACGATCCAAGTTGTCAATATTATTTATCTATCAAATTTCATCAATGACGCTCTAAGGCAAGCATATGTTAAATTGAGTTTCAAGTGATAGCTCAAAGTAGTGGATGAGGAAAGAGCGATATTCACAATGAATATAGAGTGGACGTGAGTGTTGATGAAGGCCACTGAGACAAAGATCAATTATATTGTTATAATATGTAGTCTCTATATTGTAATTTGTGTTATTTTTAATTTGACATGTAAGCATTAAGGGAGGCACTTGGAGATAATGCTTACATGGTAAATTTAGAATTGGTTTCGGATTTGGTTGAGAGAATATCTCAACTCTTGTATTCATATTTGGAATTAGTTGGATTTCTATCCAACTATATATTTGTATAATGTTTGTGAATGAATGTAGTGAGAAAAGTAGTTTCTGGTTCTGTTGTTACATATGTGGTTAAAATGGATGTATGTAGGTTCTACAACCTAGTGTGAAGGCAATGTATAAGTATGTTAGTCCCTCTTAAAATAGAAATAAAAATTTCTCTAAATATAAAATTAATGTCGACTATAATAAAAAAATAAAAAATATATGCTATTGATATTTAATTAGTTGTTCATAAGACCTAATATAATTTCATGTAAAGTAATTAGAAGTAAAAAAAAATATGAGTAAGATGTTTAAACCTTTTACTTTTCAAAAATATATTAAGATACAATATGAACTATATATATA
>APFE031529022.1:108659-175743 GCA_000404065.3 Pinus taeda | reverse complement strand
AAGGGTGTTGACACTTTATGGAAAGCATAGTAACAAACATAATGGGTATCTCAAACTTTAGTTCTCATACCTTTCCTTAAGGGGACCTATGAGTGCATTGTGAATTCATTTTTTTTGGAATAAAAATTCAATACAATATGCTTGTTTTCATGAAACTTTGTGAAACGTTTTCTGGGTTTTTTGGTGAGGGTTTTTACTTTTTTGATTCACATTTTAAGAAGGATCTAAGTGTTCCTAAACCTTCCTAAACATGTAAAAACATGTTTTATATATCTTATAACATAACCAGATTAAAATTGTGTCTCTATTTGCAATTTGAAGGAGTTTTTTTCTAATCCATAACTTAGGAAGAAAATTGATTGTTGTACCTTTATGCCTTTGAATTTGAATATGGTAGATACTAGAGCTTTATTTAGTGTTAATAGTGCACTCATAATTCATGTATCATAATTCAAGGTTAACAAAAGGAATCCCTTAGCTATATTTGCTCAAGTAGGTACATGGCAATAATTTGAAGAACACTTACCTAGTTTATAACATTGTAAGTGAATTAACTATTATACCCTTACATTATTAATGTTGATAGAAACCTTTAAATACAATGTTCGTAGTATTTTAATTATAAGTATAATATAGTCAAATCAATTAGAGAACATAATTCATTGTCGTATATTTGCATGGTTACATGTCCAAATAGTGAAGGTAGGAATAATTCAAAAATACAATGACCGTGAGATCATGTTGAAATATCCATACAATTGGTAGGCTCTTTATATGAGAATGATTAGGGAGATTGCCTTAATAATGTAACATTGAATTGTAATTTTGGTGAAAACCCTTCTTTAATCACATGGTTTTTTTAATAGTATAAACATTAACGTTTCATTCTTGTTTTGTGTGAGTTTTCTCTTGTGGAAGGTGCCAATAAGTTAGGAGGTGCACTTTAAAAATATTCATAAATTATAATATCAATATTTTGTGTGCAATTTATGACCAGGGTGTACAAAATACACTAACTTTAGGTTGTGAATCAAGTGACATCAATAAATAATTTTAGAGCTAGAAATCATAACTCTAAGCTACATATATGTTGGATTTAAAATTATATTAAGAGTGGGGTGATGAATATGCATAATACATTCTTTATTTATTTAAACATTCAAACACCATATAGCATTAATCTCATAAATTAAACATGTAACAAGATACACATAGAAGCCTTTGTGGGAGAAAACTACAAAACTTATTTAAATAATGATTCTTTTTAGGAAACAACCAATTGTTACAATAATTTGTAGGAATCAACATACAAGAAACACCAATCCCCTCTGATTTGCAGGAACCAACCTATAGGAGATGTCATCCCTCTAATACTTTGTAGGTACCAACATACAGGAGACACTAATCCCCTCTATTGCTTTATAGGCACCAACCTACGAGAGACACCAATCCCCTCAATTGCTACTACACTTGAATGGTCAACTTTGTAATCTGCATTAGTCTCTAGCTTGGTCTATTCTTGAGCTATTTGCTTCACTTGGATCAACTACTCAGTTCTACAATCTACTATTCAATGATCAAACTATGTAATCTATTTTGCAATATAACCTACACTGATCCACTTGCTTGCTCTGAATTCTGCTTTGTTCTCTATGTTTGTGCATTGTATTTCTTTGCACCAAGCACTTCCTTCACTCAATTTTCAACACTATGCTTTACTAGCATAACTGGTGCTTCCTTTAGTACCAATTCTAAAACTTTTTTGCTTTCAACTAGGCATTTACAAACTTTCATCTCTGGCAATCATTGATGTGCAATGGATTCACCTTTAATTAGTGCTTTAACAAATAGTCTATCAAAGTTGAAAAACTCTCCAAACGTGGGTGCTCCCACCATTATAACATATGTCAATGTTATACAACTAGGCACTTATTGAGCTACTGGATATTTTCAACAAACAATACTAAATTTTAGGTTTGCTAGGTGCCAAGGTTGATACCTCAAATTTTAGCTTCTTTCTCAAAATGTTTAACACTAGCAAACCTTGCAAAATTAAGACTTTCGAGATATGGAAAATGGAAAGAAAAATTCTATTAATCATTGGTAAATTTGTCATAGATGATGGGATTGAGCACTGGGATATAAGGATATTGAAGGATTCGATAATTTATGCACTTCTAAAACTTCCAGGAGCCAATATGCCAGGGCTCTAAGCTCTAGAGCTATAACATAACATTTTAGTAACTAGACATTGGGATGGGCCACTTACAGGGGCTTATGATATCAGTGGATCTTGAAAGCATGTCTTCGCTAAACCATCGATATGGTGATATGCTAAAGGGACTGTCATGCGGAAAGAGTTAATCTTGCGGACAAAACCAACCTCCCTAGAAGCCTAAGACTTTCTAGTGACAAACAAGACAATTAAGAGCAATCCTTCTCTAAATATGCATTATCATACGAGAAACCAAGTGTTTAAGATCCTACTTGTAGTCCCACGCTGTTGTAGTAGTCTAGCCTCGTCGATCCAGATGAGCTCCTCCTTCACTTCGAAACCTGCATTCACTAACAATCAAATGATTACATAGCACCTGAATATCTCATGAAATAACACATATTCAACATATAGACCAAGGAGTATATGAAACAATTCATTAATAACAAATCATTGAGAAGAATGGACTTATTTGTATTAATAGGAAACAAAAGAAACCATTACAACCTGAGCCTTGGTGTTGTGCAAGTTCCTCCCAGGGTCCAGCAAGAGTTTTCCTTTACTTTGATAAGCTCACCCACTTCCAAATGAAACAAGAGAGGATGGGAATCTCTCCTCACAAGCTTCTACAAGGAAGTCCTAATTCCAGCAGCATCTACCCTTTGGAATGTTCAGCTTTCAACCTCCCCTCCTTTGGCCCAATGCCTGTATTTATAGTGTTCTAGAGGAAGTAATTCAGGTCCAACATCAATGGGATACTCCCTCTTTTGGATGGGGTACCTCCTCTCTTGGATAAGTTCCTCTTTCATAGGGATGCATGAACCATCTGGAGGCACTCAATACACGTCAAACAATCTTCTAGAATGCTGTAGAAATGACCACAAGTAACTTTTTTAAGCTGAAACTCGCGCCTTTTGACCTTTACAGGAGTACGCACCCATCCCTTGACTTACAGAGCATACAAGTACGCAGGTACAATGACCTTGGGATGCGTACACGCAGGCAAGGTAGAGAGAACCTGCGTACCCAGAGATAAACATGATTTTTAATGACTTTCTCTCTTTTTTGAAGTTTGACATGGAGAGCAAAGGTATAAGGCTTGACAAGGAGGATAATATGACTATTGATGGAGCCATATTAACTGCAGATAGTCATGGTGACAAATTTCAGTGTAACACTAGGGTTGTAGTGCAATGACTTCATCAAAATCAAATTTTCTACAAATGTCAAAACCAAACCTTAGAGGCAGGAAGGTATAAAAAGGATTAAATGGGAGTGAAAATAATCAACAAAATACACCCAAATAAACTTTTCTAGATGACATCTACACAACCAAACAGAAAACACTACCACTCGCAAACAAGCAAGCAAACAAAAGATAAATCACTCAAGTAAAAATGACGAAAGTCAAATAAAGACAAAATTCACATAAAAAATAGATCTTATTTGTCACTTGATTAACTAAAAAGATCTGAAAAATTGGATCCAAAGATAAGGACAATAGCCCCAACCGAAGCACACCAAACCTCCTAAGAAAACCCTAGAGTAGCACCGAAGGAAGGATCCAACACAAACTAATAAGAGTACACTTAGATATGATATGTTTACATTTGAAATAAATAATAGAAACAAATCCAACAAATAACAACAAGTTCTAAAGAAAAACCCCTAAAAAATAAACAAAAAAGCTGAAAGGAAATCCCCAAATTTGGAAAAAAAATGACAAAAAATAGGTTGATTTTTCAATTGGCCATATCATCCTCATATAGACTATGTTTCATGTGGGTTTTTTTGTGGAAAAATTTCAAGAGGATTACAGATATGTGGTTATTTTAGAAAAAAATTTATTGAAAATAACATAAAAGAACATAAAAATAGTCGCACACGACGGTGGAGGATAAACAAACTAGTTGATCTTCAATTGGCCATAACTTCCTCATACAGAGTCTGTTTTCAGTGTTGTTTTGTTTTGTTTTGGGGTAGAATTTTGAGAGGAATCTAGATATGTTAGGTTTACCAAATTATGTACAAAAAAGAATAGAAATTGATAAAACAATCGCAACCTATTATTCTCTCATTGAAAAAAAAAACATAAACAAAATATCTAGATCTAAGATAAGCTCGGATCTGAAACAAGTAAAACTAATGGAAATCAAAATGAATCCAAAAACCATACATAACTCAAAGGGAGACCAAAAATAAACCATATCCAAAACAAAAGAGACGATATCTAAAGACAAACATGACTAACTCTCATTGATAGCACCATTTCTATTACGAGAAAATTCTATCAAAGCAAGTTGATTACTTTTAACCCAGTAAATCAGAGAATGCTCTACCCATATTTGTGTGTGATCCTGAAAAAGATTAAAGATTCAAACCCCAATATTTTTTTATACAAACAAATACATTCAACACTTACACATGATAATATGGAGATAAAAAATTGAAGCCTAGTATCCTCGCAGTTCGGTGAAGTCTCTTGTGTTCAATGCAGAGGAAGCACGCCTACTATTGAAGATCTTTGTCCACCTATAATAAAATAAGGCCCTACACACAAAAACACCAAATAAGCAAACAATGGCCTTATCTCAAATGGTCTATCAGCTTAAAACCAACATATACAAGCATAAAACATATTCAAAACATGGACATAGAAAATCAACATGTATCTATTGATCCAAAATGAAATTACAAAAAGTGTATACCTACCAACAAAGGATATCCTCTCCTCAAGCTTGTAGTATGGTCTCCTCTCCCAATATAGTATAGCTCTTGTGATATAGTTAAATACTCCTTCTAACCCCCTTTCCTCTTGGTTTGATTAAATAGGCTCATTCTATCCTCCAGGAGAATGTATCTAGACACCTAGGGGCTTGAGAAGTTAAGAAACTTCTACAATAATGGACACCTAACCAACTCATACACATGTGGGTCAAGTTGATCTCCTTGGGAATGAAAAACTCTAGAAACATTTTTCACAAATATGAGTTTTCTGTCAATTATCTCAATTATGAAATAATTATCTCATAATTATAATATTTCGGAAAATTAATTATGATAAATAACCCAATCAAGTAATTCCACCCTTTTATCATGGGATAAATCTCAAATAAGTAAAAGAAAAGGTGAAAATGGATGCATTTTAGCTAAACATATAAATTAAGTTGATATTGTGTTTCTCTCACTATAATGGAGTGGAAAATAGGCTTATAATAGATTCCCCCTAATGCATGAGGTCATAAGAGAAATTGATGGCCGAAATGCATTATAACAATAAACAAAGCTCAAAATGAGAGGAAGGATCCAAGATTATGAAGTTGGATCAAAGGAAATCAAGTGCTAAAGTCTCAACTTCGTTGATAACATCCTCAAGGTGATCATACCCATGCTCAGTCATAAAGAGATACTAAACATGGCTGCCAAACATACATTGCAGATCCATGAGATCAAATTCTAGGACATCACCATGAACAATACATAGTGGATCCATGTGACTCAACAAATAGAGCATAGCCACTGGAAAATACAATGTAGATCTATGACATAGTATACATTAGTAGGACTATGGACACATGACAGGAAGAGAAGTGTCTCAAGATATTTTTCAAAGTGCATGAATGATACATAATTCCAATGCATCCTGGGAAGGATGCCATATAAGAGATATGTTCTTAACCTAGTTCTTTGATTTAACCTCGATGGTACAAATCTACATCATGCAAATATATGAGCTAAATTCGAACATGGTAGAAACCATCTAATTACTGACCAATGAGGTAAACAATTAACATACGCGAGGGAATCCACCAATGAGGAAAATGGACCCCAAGGTACCTAGTACAGTCCATGAAGTGTGAATAGATGAACTGACGTCGAACACCAGTGAACTTGACCAATCAAGAGCTAATGATGTAAATCCACTATCGATCGCGAGGAAGCATGACACTGAGATTTTCAAACTCCAAGGTACTACTGGCTCCTATATAAAGCTCCTAGATAATGAGCTAAAGTTGACTGGAGAAGATCCATTGAAAGAGGGCCTTGATCTATACCTGATCAATTGATAAGGAACAAACCAAGATGATGTGATGTATGGATGAAGTCATGAAACGATGAAGTAAACCTGACATAGGGATGGTCGACTCAAAAAGGTCAGCAGGCTACTACAGGTGGCCAACAGAGGTTGATACTTCCCTTGAAAACATAGCAACATGACTAATGAGCACCATGTGATATCACACAATGACGCAGGAGGAATCGAAGCATGCTCCATATTATTAGAGGAGTAACCAATTAGAGGAGTAAATAGACTCATATGGATGGTACAACTCCTAGGCAAGCTAAAACCCAACTATGAGACAATGAAACAGACAGGTGGCAAAGGATGTTTTCATTTGATGACTGATCGAAGTAAATGTTCCCTCCCTTCTATTTTTAAAGTTATTTTTTCGTAAATTTGTCCCCCAAGCCCGAATGGAAACCCTCCTAGCCATAGTAAACTAGGGTTTTTTTTCATAACTACTCTATCCCAGTATGGAAAAGGGTTAAACTTATACTGGGTAGACAACCCTTCAGGTACTTTTACGAGTGTGAAGGAGAAAAGTTCAATTAGAAATATTCTCTAAGCTAAAGAATATGAAAAGAGCTTAGAAAACTCTTTTTGGAAGAATGAATAGTATAAAGGATAACAACTAGTTCCTGTGATGGTGGAACTGCTCATGATATAATGAGGACAAGAGGTTGGCTAATAAGACCACTCATCGTAGTTGTTCCTCCAAGAAAGGGGAAAACACCAAGTGAAAGTGAATGATAGGCCAAGCAGATGGTGATGATGGAATGAAGAAACCAAGGCTTAATATGCAAAAGTAGGTTGATAAAAAGTGGCAATCACAATGGATAAAGTTTGGAATCCTCCTAGGGCATGGCAAAAAATATGACGAAGAAGAGGACAGGAGGCTTCAAATTGTAGGTCATGGCAAGTCATGAGGGATTCTGAAAGGTAATAAAAAATGATTGCATGGGCACCAATATGGCAAAGAGGTGCTAGATAGGGTATCCATGATCAGGTAAGCTCCATATCCAAGAGATGACATGCATAAAAGAGAGTTGCTAAAGTCACAACTTGACGAGGTCAGACCTAAGGCATGAATATGGCACTAATGGTGAAAATTCAATGGTGATGGTGAAATGACCTACCCATGTATGTCAAGTTCAGAGAAACACACCAAAGGTCCAACAGATGTCATAATAAAAGTGCCACATTGTCTGTAAAAACCATCCAAAAAGACTAGACTCATAGTTAAATCACATAATGAAATAAATAAACATGGATGAGGTAAAAACAGGACCATATATTTTTTATTTTTTGAATTTTTTTATTTTTTAATTTTTATTTTTGGCAAATATAAGGCATGAAAAATACTTGCATCACACACCAAACCAAAAAAAGAAATAAAACATGACACTCCTATGTATAATATGCACAACCGCAACACACTCCAGTAGATCACGCTAAAGGGCGCCCACAGTCGGGCACATACCAAATATTTCTATACGCGAAATTATGGAGCGTGAGGGGACCATATGGCTTGCCAATGTGGGGCCATGCCTAAGGAATTCAAACAACCCAATTTGGAAAATTTGACCATGTCAGGGACTTGCTAACATAGTCGTGCTCTTGAAATTAACCTCAAGACATAAGGGAGGATCAAGAAATAAAAAAGGTACATGATGGTTGTCAATAGGTGGAAATGAAGTAGGCAATTCATTGGCAAGTTTGGTAGCAAAAGCCCATGACTTGACTCGGTCCAAGGGTGGCGTTTCTGAGGAAAGATGAGGATGTGCCCACTAATTCAATTCAAGATTTATGTTGCCAAACTCTACTTGTTCAGCATCTGGGGGACTAGAGGCAAGAAGAGGCATAATCTCCCTAATATTATCAATGGGTAGATCCATGATTGTCGAGTTGATTGGCCGAGGAGATTGGTCATCAAGGGAGTCATGTGGAACAAGCAGAGGGATGGCGTGTGTGGTTAAAGAAACCTGGTAAGATTCCATATTGGGATGGAGTTTTTAACCAGTCTCAAGAGAAATTGACGGGACTACTAGAGAGAAAATATTTTCCACAACAGGTGGCAAAGGTTGCTCACTAGCTTTATCAACTTCGATGGATTCAAACGACACCACTAGAGAATCAGGAGGTCTATGGGGTCCACAGGTGTCGGAAGAGATCATATGCATATGGGATTTAGAAAAGGATGAAGGAATGTTGGGCAACAGTAATTGAGGAAAATCACCCATAAGGGTTGAACTTTTAAAGAGCCCCACACCAACACTTTGAAACTAACCAAGATTAGTTCCCGCAAGTGGTATTTAATTCCCCGTAGTGAAAATTTGGGTCGATGGCAAGCAATAGTCAAGTTGGTCTATAGCGATAATATTTCCTTCATGAAGAAAGGTAGACATAATACAGACAAGACAACAACAATCATGGCATAGAACCAACTATGACCAAGGAGCAAGTTATAATCCAAAGTGGCGTTGAAAAATTCAACATCGACATAAACATTTTTCCCCATAACTCAATGGAAAACTTGGGAAGAACCCCCTTAGGCACAAATTTATGCCCATCAAAGGCTTGAAGAGTAGTATTGGACTTAGCAAGCATTGGAGAGCTGAGATATTTCCAGCATGATGGCATGACACAAGTGGGAGAACCTTCATCCACCAAAGTGTGATGAATATTCTTATGGAAGATATGCACATTAATCTGAAAGGAGATTTGGTGGGAAAGTCGAATGGAAACCTTATCAACATTTAATGTGATAAGTTTTGATTCATAAGGATTTACTCCACCAATTGCAAAAAACAAGGCCTTGTGTTGTTGAGGACAACTTTGAAAAACTTCCAGGACAGACATGACATAAGGAGTCTGGTCAAGATCTTCAACAATACTATAATGCTAAGTGGCCCGGGTAGAGGGATTATGTGTTGTCTTACAAATGACACCCTTATGGGGGCAATAAATAGGTTCCAAAGGCTTATCTAACGTGAGAGGTCATGTGGAAGTAGGTGGAACGAGTGAGTCCTTGGGAAAAGAAGTCAACTCAGAAACATCATACGATTTAGCTTGCATGGTCATGTTAATGTCTTCTTCACACATAAAGACGGATGAACTGTTGGCAAGATTGAAGAATAGCCCCTCATTTCCCCCTTGTGGAGGTAGAGGAGGTTGTGCAACCATTTGTTATTGAGGTTGTGTAGGAAATCAATGAGTTAAAACCATAGGTTGTTGAGTAGATTATGTTTGTGGAAGAATCCTATGAACTTCATCCATTCGAGGGCACTCATGAGTCAAATGTTCACCTTGACAAATCTTACAAGGGAACTTAATCTTACTAGGACATTCAGTCGTGCCCCCTCCCTAACTTTATGGGTTTGGTTAAGTTTGCTTAGCATGTTTATTTTTCTGTTTGTTTGTCTTGTTCTTTTTACCACCAGTTTGTTGGTTTTTCTTAAGTGTTATGGACTACACCGTAAGAACATCAATGGACTAAACAGAAGAAGGTTCTTTTGTAGAGCTAGATGCACTTGCTAGGCTTGTGATGTAACAAACAATTGCCAAGTTGAGCAACAAGTTGGATCACAGAATTAGAAAGAAACTCAATCACACCATCAGTGTGTGGGTAAGGAGTAGGTTTAGGTAGGTCAATGGAAAGCCTAGGAGCATTAGGGAGTACTTCATAAAGTGTATATGATTGTAAATAGATCAATCTAGTTGCTAGGCAGCTCAGATAGATTTCTCCTCAATGACAACTTTAAACATAAATACATCTTTGGCAATATGAGGTCTTAACGATTGAATTAACCATTTGCACAATATCTCATCAAGAAGCTTGGTTCTTACCAACCTCTTGTGATGCCACCCCTCATGGATATGATCAGAAATAAACATGGCATCATCTTGTTTAAAGCTAGAAAAGATATCGAAATTGATATGATACCTTGTAGGCAACTGAAATTATGTTAAAAATGTTTTAGCTAAGGAGGAAAATCCACTATAGGATGTTGTGTCAAATTCGATGTACCATTTGGTAGTATCGCCAGTTAAATTATGTTGGAACAAGCGTAGCTTAATCGAATCGTCCACTAAAGAGTTGGATGAACACCATAGGTGATATGTGGTGATGTAAGTGGACAAATTTTCTCTAAGCTTTCCTTCAAATTTGGGTATATCAGAAGGAAATTTTGCGGGCATAGATGGCCACGAGGGGTCATGTCGAATGGGTTGTTGATCAACTTAGCCAAATTCGGTAAATCAATAAAATATATAAATGGATTATGAATTTGAATGAATGGTTCATAGGCAGGAGAGTCACTATACCAACATGATTTCCACCCATATAAGGATTATGATGTACGGTTTTTGGCCCTGGTAAGGGTTTACGCCAACATATAAAGCATATGGGCCAACATTACTGGTGAGACAAGTTTTCCCCCCAAGGTAAATTCCCTAAGAGAGTGTAAGACCTCTGAGAGCATGATTATTAACGAGGTTGTAACTAGTGTCCGATAGGGATAGATGGACTAGATGAGAGAAAGCACCTACACAAGAAGGATAACTCATAGAGGTGACGGTACTAGCAGCAGGGTTTGTCGCAAGTAAATTAGTAATTCCAGGAAAAGTAATGGAAGTTAGTGTCCCTCAAAACAATGAACTGTACCAGGCTTGTGACATATTTGAAGCAACATTGCCCCCAAGATGACTAGGAGAAATTGATGACCCCCCCCCCTCCCCCCACACACATTTCTAGAAGTAACCACACCTAATTTAGGGACAAGAATCATAGGTTGAGTGAAGCTAGAATAAAATTCTCTTGATCCTACCAACTAACTAGGATTAACGACCATGGTCGACATAGATGACGGAGTAGGCATGGAAACATATGAGAAATTTATAGGAGCTATAAATGAGACTGGTGGAATGCCCCAAGTAGATGTGAGAGGCATAGACATAGGAGTAGTTGCAGCTATATTTAGTGGTGACATGGATGGCATGGCAATTGGCACTGTCGATGTAGAAGGTAACGAGGAACTAACTTTTTCCACAGGAAATACGGATAAAGGAATGTATGTGTAAGCAGGTGTTGAAGCGTTTGGGTTCAGCTGCAATAACTCTGGTCCTAAAGGATTAGTCAAAGGTGGATTAGCAGGAGAAGTCGAGTCATCTTCCAATGTTTCAATAGAAATCAAATCGCTACCAGAAGGACCAGGTATAGACTCCAACACTATGGGTTGGTCAGGGCTTGAGCTCCAACAGGAACTCTTCATGCAAGAGTATAAATTCCACCTCATTCAGGAGGCAAACTGTGAATACGATGTGACTGACAAAGACTATATTCAACCATGGTGAAAAATGTATAAATTAGCATAATTATGTTACTGCAAACACCATAAGGCCAAGACTACTAACTCAAACCAAACAACACACACTAGAAAAATCTTAAGAGATAGTTACACAAGTAAAAAAAATAGAAAGAATATGGCGGTGAGACAAGTATACTAGTGACCTGCTTCCTATCCCTTTTAGCTTCGAACCTTGTCCAAGTGCCCTTATTAGCTGTAGGGCACCCGTCGAGAAGGTTGGGAGAGTATGACTAATATATGTCTCATGGACAGAGAAGATGAACCTGAATCTACACATGTGTATTAGCCCTAAAATGATTGGCCACTAAGGTTACCGACAACAATAATACGTCCTGGGGGGATATTCATCAGTGAAATTCACACACAAGGGCAAGATAGCTAATTCTAAAACCCCATGTGAGTTTCCTCCTAGGTGGCCCCCAAGTGCTACAGCAAAATTCTAATAACATTATTTGTAATACATGCACATTTTTCAATTCACGCCACCCGAAACTAAGTGAAGTGGGGTATGTCACCTCGCTCAGCCCAAGTGTGACCTGGTGATTAACCCTTGTATTAGAAGGGCTTCCCATAGCACACTATTGCAAGTGGATTTGTATCCCTACCAGAAGCTTCCATTTTTTTTTGTAGTCTTGGATCAGTTGACTCACACACTTATCTCTAAGACCCTAGCCTAAGATAGTGTTGGTGTACTACCAATAAAAAGGAAAGGACGAGTCTAGTTGACTTTAAGTGGTTATTGTTTACACAATTGGGATACAACTTGAAAATTAGATGGTGTGAATGATGCTTGTTACTAAACATGATGCAACTATATGCAAATTCTTCTCTTCATTTTAAAGAATTCTAATTACGGGAGGGTAAGATTTTTTCACAACACACCAATACCTATCATAATGCACCTCTCACTAAATTCTTAACTGCAAAAATCCCAAACTTATAGAAACTTTGACCCAAAAAACAAACCAAAAAGAAAAGCAACCGAAAAGAGGCTAAAGAAAAGTCCCCAAGCTGGAATGTGAAGCACTTCAAAAGCATCAAAACTAGGAAAACATTGCCAAAGAAACAAGCACACTCAAGTAATAAAAAATAAAGCCACAAGTGGAAGAGGAAGACAATGTCAACAAGCTAGGGTTTTAACACAATGACTTCAACAAAAGCAAATGTTAGACAAATGTCAAAACCAAACCTTAGAGGCGGGAAGGTCTAAACAAGATTAGATGGGAGTGAAAATAATCAACAAAATACACCCAAATACAATTTTCTAGATGACAACGACACAAGCAAAGAGAAAACACCACCACTCTCAAACAAACAAACAAGCAAACAAAAGATAAATCACTCAAGTAAAAGTGACAAAAGTCAAACAAAGAGAAGATTCAAATAAAAAATAGATATTAGATATTACTTCATCAACTAAATAGATCTGAAAAATTGGATCCAAAGATAAGGATAATAGCCCCAACCAAAGCACACCAAACCTCCAAGGAAAACCCTCCCCAAAATTGGAAAAAAATGACAAAAACTAGGTTGATTTTTCAAACGGCCATATCTTCCTCATATAGACACCATTTCAAGTGGTTTTTTTGTGGTAAAATTTCATGAGGATTACAAATATGTGGTTAGTTTTACTAAAATTTGTATTGAAAAGAACATAAAAGAGCATAAAAGGCAATCGCGTGTTAGCACCCAAATCCGCCTTAGGCTGAAGGAAGGAAAAATTCAGGGTAACCACAAACCACACTCAGTCTGGTAGCTAGCCCTACCAGAATAGGAGAGGGCTCTCTCCGAGTCACGCTCAGTGAATAGATAAATGATAAGGCCTGAGATGACTTACAGTGAAATATTGATCTTAGGCTAGTAAGTAAATATGGATACCATAAGCATTTTTTTATGAATGACTGAGTTTCTGGGATGGTGTGGGACCAACGGACAGCAATGAATAGAGAATTTAATACAAAGGCACAGATTACTTCGTGAGGCAAGACAGGCGGGAAGTCTAACAATTTAGTTTGAAATAACGCGGAATGGAGAGATTTCTTATGAGGGTGAAAAGGGCATAAGTACATGAATCCTTTTCAACAAAAGAAAGAACACTGAACATGAAATTTTCCCATAGGCAGAGCAATAAAGATGAATTCTACCTTATCTAACTTAGAAAATCTCACTGGAAATGAATACGAAATGAACTGTGAAACATAACAAAATACACATGAAACATAAGAGACACATTTGCTACACTCACAACCACATGAATCTCATGAAACAGAGTCGCTGCCTTTCATTAATCCTCTGTCAAAATATACAATGAAGAAACAGAGTTTCTTTCCCACAGTCTCCCAGAAATTACAAGCCAACCAACCCTTTACAAATGGTTTACATACAAAAAATAGAACATGCCATGAGGAGAAATAACAACCAAGAATTGGGGAGTTTCTCAAATCATTACAAAATGGAGATGGAAAGCCAACCATTAGCTACAGGTGCAGCGTTACAAAAATGACAAATGGCTTTGGTGACAGTTTGCCTTCCTTTGCCACTTGATAGAAGCCAAACTCTTTAAACTTTGCCTTCGTTTCTGAAAAAAGTGAAGTGTAGGTGAGCGGGCCCACTTGGAGAAAGTCGCGAATCAAAATTTCGTGAAACGAAGGTGAATTTGGCCTTTTTTCTCTATATGTGTCGCGCCACTTTGGAGGCTGTTTTGAGGCACCTGCAGAAGTCCAAAATGTGCCCAAGTGTGCTTGTTGGAAATCCTGACCTATCTACTTTCCAACCCAAGTGGAATTTCTGAATTTGGTGCTCATTTGCCCCTTCAAATATTCATTCTCCCAAGACTGCTTCCTGCGTATCAAAATAGGGGCAGAGAGGTCATTTTTTAGGTGTTTTTGACCTCCTGGAGACTCAAATCATGCCCAAATTTCTTGTCCAAGCACCAGTAGTCGTGATTTTTCATGTTGAATCCAAAAATGCAAGCCATTTGTCATTTGTAGCTCCCAATCCTAAGCGTCGTGCCAGTGGCGCGGCGCACAGGAAGAAAAAACCTGTGTTGTGACCAAAATTTTGCCATGTGACCAAAATTGACCCAAATTTCTTGAAATTTGGGCTAGAGGTTCTCTAAGAGGCACTATACTAGGCCACAGAGGCTTCAGCCAAGATTCGAAGCCGATCTTGCTCTTTTTGCCTCTTTTGTCTCTTTGTTGCTCTGCTCAATTTTGCCTTCAAGCTCCTTATCCGAGCCTTCGAACTCATGTTCCGTGCCCTGTAATGATAAACCATCCGCCTCAGTATGGTTTTGTCTCTTTTGGCCTTCTCCAGCAGTCTCTCAAGGTGGATGTTGATACGCTCGAGCCAAGACTCACGGTCATTTTTAATCTCTTGCTCCAAGGGAGTGAGCTCGATCCTCCTATGCTGGGCAGCTTGGTGATTGTCACGGATTCTTTGCAGCTCCATGATCTCATGCTGGTCCTCAAGTTGTTTGTTCCTTTGCTCCAAATACCTGATGATCCATTTGGACCTCTCCAAATTGAGTGACAAGTCTTGGATCTCTGTTTTCTGCTCCTGAATGGTCATCCTAAGTTTGGCAGTCTCCACATCTGCATCATCATCCTGAATGACGATGAAGTCGGCCTCCTGTTCACCTAATGGCCCCTTTTCATGCATGGGCTTCTTGCCCTTGTCCTATACCTGTGTCATCGATGCCGAAAGTGAGGCCCCTTCCACCCTGGGTGGAGATAACACTCGCTTTGCTGCTGCAAACAAGTGCCTACTGCCTCTCTGATATGTAACAAAAACTGGCATGGTCGTGGTCTCATGGTGCTCATACTGATGACAAGGACCACCCATCTCCTGCTCTAGCTCTGATAGTACCTGTGATGTGCTGAAGAAGTCATGGGAGATGAATTCCTCCCCAGCAATGCCCTGCAATCCCAACTGATGATCTACCAAAATCCGGATAAGAGCAAAGTGATACACACTGTTAAGTTGCTGCTGAGGGGTCTTATGTAGCATGAAGGTGTTCATCCTCTCTATGTTCCTGCATATGAAAAACAAGAGATTCATCATCCTCACCCTAGGAAAGTGCATGAGAAACTTGATGTGATAGGCATATAGTCGAGAGAACCTCCCCTCACAATTGAAGTATTTCATGATCAATCTCATGAATGGAGCATAATCATCTTTCAAGTATCTGAAGGGAAATACTCTTGTGAGTTGACTCAAGATTTTGGCCTTGATGTAAGGCTCATCATGTTGCCTATCCACCTTCATCTTCTTATGCCACTGTTCTCCAACATTTGGTATACTTGTTTCCACTGATATAGTTTCGAGTGTCAATGTGAAGGTGACCCTGGCCAAGATAGACTGACCTCCATGTAGGTGAAGCACAAATAGATGGGCCAACTCATGATGAACTCTAACATTTTCCACCCTTTGAGAAAATTCAAAACATGCTAGGTGCTGGAAACATGACATGGCAAGAGGGCATGCTTGTAGTTCAGTGAGGGTAGTGGGCTCATCCTTGACATGTTTGCCACTCTTGTGATGTCTCCTGGGAGCTTGCTCTCTGAGGATGAGTCACTTTGTGTCTCCATCTCATACTCTGATGAATGTTTTGAAGCCATGACTGTTGTGTGTACTATACATAGGTTTCCCTTTGATGATGGTGTGAAGGTGGGTGCCTTTGTGATATCTGTCACCAAGGGGAACAATGAAACAGGGATATTAGGATGGGAGTAATGTAATGGGAATAGGGGTTATGGGAGAAGTTTGTTTAGGGATATGGAGGGGGTTTGGATATTTTGATAGGGTAGGGTTTGGGGTGTTATGTTGACAAAAGAGTGGAGGGATAGGGGATAGGGTTTGGTAGTAATTTAGGGTAGGGATACTAGGAAAAATGAGAAAAGGGGGGATAGGAAAAAATGGTAGGTGAGGGAAAAATGATGGGTGAAATGGAACCTTGGCACTAACACAACACCTTTGCAACCCTAGCCCTCATGGTTTTTGGTGATTTCTTGTGGTTGATTTTATGAGTTTGGTTGCATTCAACATCACCATAAACCACCATATCATTTATAAATTTTGATGAACAAGTCATGTCATAAAGCCTACCTTTCACTTTGATGGGGCTTCACAAAAATTTGGAGGTGATTTGGCCTTGTTTCAGCCCTTGGTCTGTGTGCGTCGCGTGAAAAACCTAGTGCGCCACACCCTATGTGTGCACCATGCCCATTAAAAAATTGAACTAGGGGTTGGCTCTATGTGCGTCGCGCCCTCTGTGTGCGTCGCGCCCCTACGTATATGCGTCGCGCTCCTAGAAATTGCCTCCAACTCACTCAAACACGCACGATGCACACTCAAACCATTTGCAACGTTTCTCTAAGGCTCGAATTATCACAATGACTTTGATTTTGATGAAAACTTGTATATATAGCCTTGGAAGTGATGGGTTAAATTTTTGCTTCCTCAAAAACCCATTTTTCTAATGTTATGTTTTGACACTTTTTCATTGACTTTAAAATGCACTGATTTTCATTTTCTCTTTGAAATTTTAGCTCAAATGATGAAATTTTCGACACTCTTTGCAGGGATTGCATGACATGACATTTGGCCATGGAAACCATGCATGTATCTAAAAAAATAAACTCAATACTTTTTTGAAAATTTTGTCGTAAATGACACTGTTTGACTTTTCTTCAAAACAGAGTTTTGAAGAAGAGTCAAACTCTATCCACATGACGATGAAGCTCTTTGAATCATAACTGTGTAAGGGCCTCACTCTGGCCTACATGGCTTTACTGGACATGTTCAAAGACCAAATTGATGACTTCCTAGACCTAAACATCGAAAATTACTTTTGTCCTTTAAAGGACCAGACCTTGACTGTCATGGACTTTGGTGATTATTGACAAAAGACCTGAGCCAGCAAGAGCCAGACATGAGGGGGAATGACTAGCATGACCTTCTCCGTCATATTATGGCATACCCCTAGCAGAATGCAGCTAGGTGGATGGAGCAGGACACTTAAAAATGAATTGCATGAAGAGTTTTGATCTCTGACAAAGGACTGACCAGACCGACTCTAACAAACAGCTTACATCATTGGCTGGTAATCAGGCCATGGCTTTCCATGTTCGACTCTAGAAAATCTTTTCATATGGATCAGCTTGTACTTTAGGTGAAGATTGAATGAATTTGAAGACCCCGGATCTAGTTTCATCCATCCAGGCTGCGATATATTCAGGAAAATAAAGACATCTAATGTACATCATTGCTACACAGATGATCATCCAAATCAAAGGATGATGACTATATCAGAATCATCAGTCTACCATACAGACGGTCGTCTATCCTATGTACATGAAAATTAATTTATAAAGCTGAGCATGGGAATGCCTGCCTCAACTAGATCATGAAAAAATTATGAATATAATGTATTGTATTGTATCTTATTACAGGTCGCCTTCCAGTTCAAAAAACCTTGGATCCTCATGATAAAGCATTTCATCCGACATCAAAAGATTTACAACCTCATGCTTTAGGTGGTAATTGTTATAGAAATATTTGGGCACTACAACCCGAATCATATATGTCCATAAACCAAGGGCTTCTGAGTCCCTAAAAGTGTTGTCTCACACCCTAAAGGAACAAGCTCAGCTGATTACATCATCTCCCAAAAGTTCTCCACAGAAAACTACTTAGAACTGGTCAAAATTGGACCATACGGACTGCTTAGTGCTATGGGTGCGATGCATCTCACCTACCACATGCAAAAAGTGTGATGCATACTGAAGAGCCCTTCTGTAGGGTGCGATGGGTGAGAGTAGACAAATGACAAAGACAGTTTGCAAGGTGGATGATCATGTAATCTTCCAGAAACTTCTCTTGTGACACTTGCCTCTCTGAATTCACCTAGGGATGAGTAAGAGATCATGAATCTCCAAGTGGAACCAAGAACTATCAGAGAGAAGACACTAATCAAAATACCAGAAGCTGACTCACCCCCTGAAAACATCTATCAATGGATCCCTCATCCCAGAGATCTAGAGGCTAGAATTTTGCATCTTGTAAGGAAGTGTTGTTGGTTTCCTAGTGGAACATCATAGTGTTGGGCGATCTAAGATTTTCATGAGGTGAAGAAGGGCTTTCATGCTGGGAGGATGATGCTGGGTCAGATCAAGGGGTTGTAATCCTCTCTTCTACTCTTTCTATTAATGAAGATATTTAAGTTTTCCTCCACATTCTTGTATGTTTGATGATATATGCATTTGTGTGGTCAATATATATCTAGTCATATATTGTTTATGATTGTAGATCCCAGTACTTTGAAGGTATTATGCTCCTTTGACTTTATAGGTACTCTTTGACGCAGAGTAAGCAAGGAAGTAGCGGCAAAGATCTGTCAGAGGGGAGAAGGAACAAGCAAGGACCAAGCGAAAGATCAAGGTTGGTATCCTTTGAGCCTCTCCTATCTACTTCTCATAAAGGAAAACGAAAGTAACTTTAGTTTGTTTGTTTCTAAGATAGCTACCTGTCTTAGTGGGAGTAGCAGCTCTGCATGGACACTAGATTTCTTGATAACAAGGTTCATCAAACTCCAAAAAAGATAAAGGAGTAGAAGAATCTCTCCTCCATGACCACTCTAAAGGCAAAGGGAAAGAAGAAAAAGTTCCCACACCTCCTAGTAGCCCTAAAAACAAAAAGAGGACATCTTTGGTTAAATTAGATGTTAAATTTGATTTGCCAATATATGATGGAGATTTGAATGCAAAGAAGCTAGATAATTGGATTAGAGAAATTGATGTTTATTACAGAGTGTAGAGCATCGATTCAGACAAGAGTAAGATTCAGCTGGCCAACTTAAGCCTTGTAGACATTGCCTTGGTGTGGTGGGAAGGCAGGACACAAGCTGACATGAAGAAGCATGGCAAAATTTTCTTTCTGGAGTGAATTTGTTTTTGCAATTAAATAGAAATTCTATCGACTAGCCTATATGCAGCAAGCCATGATGAGTTGTAAAACTCTTCGCTAGTTAAAAGCGTAGAGTGTAGAAGGCTACACCCAAGAATTTAGGAAAAGAGCTTTGATTTGAGGAATTTCTTTAGACTCACCTAAAACTCTACTGAAGTATATAGGTGGTCTACATAGCTACTTAAGGCACACTATTCTCATGTTTAATCCCACTAGCATATATGAGGTATATGTCCAAGCTACACATCTAGACGCTAGAGGTAAGAATGTGAACCTAGAAGTTGGGAGATCATCAAGACCCATTGCAAGCAAGAATAAGGAGAAAAGGAAACAGACATGGAAAGAGAGGAAGACAAATACTGTACAAAAGACAAAATCTTCATGCACTCACTGTAAGAAGGATGCGCATGATGATGGACACTACCAGATTCTGCATTCGGAGCTAAAACCCAAGAAGTACGATGGCAAGAAGAACAAGATTGTTGCAACTATTCAAAAGGATTTGGGGTCAGACTCAGGCAATGAAACAACGATCGCAACCACAAGTATAAAAGGGTGTCCACTTTAGAGAATGCAGAAATGAAGAAGCAGGTATAGGAGCTACTCGAGAAAGGGTTCATAAGACGTATCACATCACCTTGTGGGTCTCCAATTGTCTTGGTGAGAAAGAAATATGGCTCACGGAGAATTTGCATTGATTGCTGAGCACTAAATAAGATAGCAATAAAAAATCGTTATCCCCTTCCTCGCATAGATGACATATTAGGTCAGTTAACAGAAGTTGCTTACTTTTCCAAGTTGGACTTGCATAGTGGCTACCATCAAGTCAAAGTTGCAGAGAAAGATGCATGGAAGACCGCTTTCAAAACAAAGCAAGGATTGTGTGAGTGGTTGGTTATGCCTTTTGGCTTAACTAATGCTCCTACTACTTTCATGAGAGTAATGAATGATGTAATCAAGCCTTTTATTGATGATTTTGTCATTGTATATTTGAATGACATTCTTATATTTAGTAAAACATGGGAAGAACACTTGCATCATGTAAAGAAGACTCTAGATGTTCTGAAAAGAGAAAATATTTATGTTAAGCTCTCAAAATGTGAATTTGGCAAAACATCTTTGATTTATTTGTGTCATATTGTAGGGGGTGGTGAACTGAAGATAGATCCCTCTAATGTTGTAGTCATTATAAACTGGCCTAAGCCCAAATCTGCTACAGAAGTTAGAAGCTTCTTAGGAGCAGCACAGTATTGGAGAAAGTTTATTGCTAACTTTTCCTTGATTGCATCTCCCATACATGCTTTAACAGGATTGAACAAGGTGTTTCAGTGGGGAGGCAAACAATAGAAATCCTTCGACACCTTAAAAGAAAAGATTAGTACAACACTGTACTAGCACTGCCTGATCTTCAAAAACCATTTGAGATTGAAACACATGCCAGTGATTATGCCATGGGAGCAGTGCTGATGCAACATGGTAAACCTGTATGTTATCATTCTGAGGCATTTAATTCTACAATAGTTAATTATCACACATATAATAAGGAATTGTATACATTAGTACAGAGTGTGAAAAAGTGGAAACATTATATAATGGGCAAACAGGCAATTATACATATTGATCATCAACCACTTCAATATTTACACTCACAAACTAAGTTACAACAATCAAGACACTCTAGGTGGATGGGTTTTCTACAACAATTTCCTCTTGTCATCAGAGATAAAAAGTGTAGACAAAACAAATTTGCAAATATGTTGTCCACACCTATCATAAATGCATCTACTATACTTAAGCATAATTCAGTATTGCATGTAAGCTACATTGAACAATATGCTCAAGATATAGATTTTAAATATGTATACACAACTTTAAGTCACGACAAACAAGTAGAAGAATTGGATTATCATGTTAAGGACCAACACTTGTATCATTTTTGGAAATTTGTGCATTCCTCAAACAGAAAGAGTAAAGATAATTCGAGAAGCACACACTTCTCTAATATCAGGTCAATTTGGTGTAACTAAAACAATTGCATAGCTGCAAAGATTTTGTTATTGGCCAAAAATGAATGAGAAAGTTTCTAGATATGTAAGAGGGTGTACTATATGTGCTAAAAGTAAGCCCAGCAATAAAAAACTAGGCTTGTACACTTCGTTACCAGTTCCTTCTCACCCTTGAGAAAGTATTTCCATGGAATTTGTTGGGGGACTACCTAAATCTAGAAAAGGTCATGACCATTTATATGTTATTATGGATAGCTTTAGCAAAATGTGTATTTTAATACTTGTAACAAACAGATTACAGCTGAGTAAACTGAGAAGTTGTTCTTTCAACATGTATGGGTTCATTTTGGATTACCCACTTCCATTATATCTGATCGAGATACCTGATTTTTTGGGAATTTTTAGTCGCGTCTATGGGAATTGATGGACACCAGACTAAGAAGAGCATGAACTTTCATCCACAAAGAGATGACCAAACAGAAGTGGTCAAGAGGATAGTGATCTAGTTTCTCAAAGGCTATTGCAGCAAGCATCCCAAGCTTTGGGATGAACATTTATGTTATGTGTAGCATGCTTAAAACCAAGCTAAACATTATTCTACACAAAGATCTCCTTTTGAGACTGTTTTGGTTTCACACCAAGGTCTCCGTTGGATTTTGTCTTTGGTAAATACATAGCAGTTGATGGACACAGTGATGTGGACAAGCCAACCAAGTTCATTGAACAAGTCCAAGAGATTCACCAAACAATACAGGGACAACTGGAAAAGAGCCAAGGAAAGTACAAGGAAAGGCATGATAAGAATCAGACATAAGCATAGTTTTCAAGTTGGAGATCAAGTCTGGTTGTATATCAGCAAAGACAAAATGCAAGGTGAAGGTAAGAAGTTGAAGCCAATAAGGTATGGACATTTCAAGATACTTGAGAAAATTAGTGAGAATGCTTTTTGCCTCGATTTACTAGCTTACATGCACATCTACTCAGTTGTTAATGCAGATAGCTTGAGACTATTTAAACCTTCATTGATGAAGATACCAAAGAGTAGAGTCAATTGCCTTCTATTGATGATCTGTTGCCTGAATATCTTAACGAATTGCAGGAAGATGCATTGCTGGATAGGAAGGTGAGAATTACATGTAGGGGGGATGTTGAGTACCTTAGGATTGGATTCAAATGTGCAAAACTGAGCAGTGAAAAATGGATAGGGATTGAGCAAGCAAGTAATCTATACCCTCACTTGATTGATGCTTAAAAGCCAACTTTTGGTGGTCCAAAAGATTTTTGAGTGGGAAGGCCATGGTCTGAATTGGATCCTAAAGAACTCTCTAAGTTTTCATAGCTCGGTAAAATTCATGCCAAAGTTTCAAAGTGTTATAAAGGTTGAGCTTATCAGAAATATCCTTGAATAGTTTTAATTTGTGAGCACCGCTGATGAACAAGGACCCTCGGTCAAGCGCGTATACCGTTGGCCGATGGTAACATCCACTGCCGCGAAATAGCAAAACAGGAAGTCTTTTTGAGAAATGAGGGAGGTTTCTGATATGCAAGTCACTAATCACATATCGATGGGAAAACCCCTTAGAGAAGAAAAGTCCCCGAGCGACCCTGACCCAAAAAATAAAAAACTATAAGGAATGCACCAATTTTGTCAAAGGGGGTCCCACACGAAAACCAGCAGGATATTGGAAGGGCTTCAAAGTGGTAAGCAGTTTTAACTAAGTCCCACCTAGTGCCACACACTGGGTGCTACGCATCTGGCGGAAGAGAGAAAAAACCGCTCACATCAGATGGGTAAATGTCATGCTACTTACCTACCCAATATGGATGGAGACCATAAGATCCGGGGGCCCCAAATTGATGGCAGAAATGTGATCCAACAGATGATTGGATTCAACAGGGTAAATAGGCTGATTTTTATAAAGATTTGAAGTCCGACATGAATGATGAGTTGGCATAGGAATCATGTTCATGGGCATTCCTGGAGTTAATGGTAAAAATGGTTGTTTCAAAGATGTCCAAGACAACTAACACTCATTTCGTTATGAAACAGGTGGCCAGCTCCCTATGAGGTGTTATGCAGTGATGATGATACAAAACAGAGTAATTCAAACGAACAAAGGTAGGGGAAATAGAAAGCTGGGAAGCAAAAACAAACAGTCAGAAAGTAGATTTCCTTTAAAGCCATGAACTAACATAAACAAAGCAAGGAGTGAAAAAATCGAGTTAATAAAGCTAAGAGCAGAGAATAGAGGGAGGAAGCCGAGCAAACTTGAAGGCAACACCGTGCCAGATAGAGCTAGAGAGAGTCAGAGTGTCTATGTACTCTAGAGAAGGCTTGTGAGGCTCAAGCGAACTCCTCTATATATGCCTATCATGTATCAGTCTCAGATTGGGTTTATACTACTATGACCAATAGAGGTTGAGTTTCAGTAAGGAGAGTCTATGTACTCCAGAGACTTGGGGGATCCAAGTCCAGTCCTACTGATTTATATCTACTGAGTGAGACTCAAATTGATCTCACTATTGTAAAAACTTTGCTTTGAAAACATAATAGAGAGGCTAACACTAAAGGCTGGACTAGGCAACATAGCCCAGTAGCATTGGGTGAACTCCTTATAAAACTTGTTGTGTTTACATGTTTGCCTGTTACGTTTTCTCTAACTGCTTCAATGTCTATGTATTTAGCAATCTTATCAATCCATTACATAATGTAACATAGGCACATCCATGCACATGAGTATGTAATACCTTTATTGTTTATCTTCAATCAATTTCAGATCATTCAATGGAATTGCACAACATTCAATCAATATTTCATAAAACACATCATTCATTGATAGCGAATATCATAAACAATCACAAATATAAATATACATGAATTCTTTGGAAACTATCTTTGTTGATCTTTAATTTAGGATTACATACTCAAAACTACCCTATGCACTTAGCTGCAAGGGTCCATGCACTCAACTACAGACTCTACCTAAGCCTTTGTGCATTAAGCTGCAGAGCCTTTTCTTCTCCTAATTGACCCACTTCTTCTCGCTATCACTTCTTAGCCATCATCAAATATGTATCATATGCCTTAGACTCTCTAAGACACACCTATTTATAGATTTTTTCATATAATTCCATGGTCCACAGAACATGGGTGGATCTCAAAACCGACTCAAACTTTACATAAAACAAGAGGCTAAACCCATTTTAATCCTAATCAACTATGCTCTCAGTATCCACAAATCATGGAGACTTTACATTATTTACAAAAAATGAGAAAAACTTGGTTTATTTTAACCCCAAAACTGACCTAGGGGACCCCATCCCAATAGGCCCCCAACGCAAATATTGTCACTCACCCTTGAGTCACCTGGCTAGTGTTGCGATATTACTACAAAGATCCCCTAGCTCCACTTGAATCATTGCAACTTCAATAGCACTCTCCGTTGCTGCCTGCTTGGCTTCCTCAACCAGTTTTTCTATAGCTAGTCCTTCGATTGTCAACCTCATCATCTGTTGTGTCTACTACAAGCCTTTAACATTATCCTAAATATTAGTTGTGACTTTATAACATTCTTCAAACCATGGCTGTAACCTGGCCTTCAGCAAGGCCTCCTTTTTCTGTGCTTCCTCTGGCTGTGTTAGGAGTTTATTTCCTTCTTGCAATTTAGCAAGGTGTTGTGATGGTGCTATGGAGCACGCAGTTGCCCTGACTTCATCATATTGCCATTTTGATCTCCCTTACTTCTATATTCAATGTTTTCAAGTTTGGATCCTCCTGCATATTGGTCACCAACTCCATCTCTTGCTTGAACAATTCCATACAGTGAGTGAATGTGGCATCCAGGGTGGCCATTCCTTCCTTCATCACAACTCTGCACTGCTCCTAAACCTTAGGCGGAATCATGGGCTACAACTTTAACTCCATCTCTATGATCTTCATGTTGAGCTCAATCTAAACTCAACCAACATCTACTTTAGCTTAGCACACATGAGCAACTATTTTTCTAATATTTTCTTTTGGTTGTGCATCCTCCAAGATTTGAAGCTCAGGCATTATCTTACATTCCTCTGCTACTACTGACTCTAGTCATGAATTATGCACTTGTAGCATCTCCTTTTCCTTTAGATTTTGTGTCTTCTCAGTGAACGTCTGCTCATTGTACACTCTACACTCGCTAAGAATGTTGAAGGCACATTGCTTCCTGGTTCTTAAGTCATCTGCCACATCTACATATAGCACGTGGAGGGTCTCATTGGTGAGTGCCACCATATTCAACCCAATGTTCTTAATTTTTCTCAGGATGATGTCATCGTCAGCTGAATCTATGCCAAGAGACCCATCTGGCAATGTTATAGTCATGAGGTATATGTTCCTTACTAATTCTACTGCTTGGCTTGTCTAAGGTGCTAGGCTCACTTGCTCCATGCTCGCTTGCTCCATGATCATTTGACCGGTGCCTAGCTGTATTCTACTTGCCTACATTTGCAGCTCACGCAGATCCTTTTTGATGCTCCCCAACATCTGCAAGTACTGCTACTTAAACTGCTCTAGCACCTCAGTTGTGGTATCCCTGATTTTATCCCCTATCTCATTGAGATTTCCTTCTGTTAAGACCATCAGATCCACCTATGGCATATATGATTTATGCTTTTTCCTTGGACCTTCTTGTTTCTCTTTGCCACATTTCTTTAGAATGAATGGGGTTTTGTGACCCTTGTATCATCCGCTTCGTTACCGTCAAAGTTCTTCCTCCTCTGTTTTTGGTGAGGGTGACTTGTCACCTCTTTGTGACTCATGTTTTTCTTGTTGTGCCTACTCCATGGCAATGTGTTGTTGCTCCACTTGATCCTTCTCTGTGGCTTCCTTATTTTTCTGTGCAACTAGGTTATGTGCATCTTGCTTAGCTACCTCCTTCCTGTTTTGCGTGGTAGAACTCTCCACACCTGTACTTGGTCCTGTAACTAAATCTGATGGGGTGAACCATTCTGTGGGCGATTTTTTGACAACATCCTGTACATATATTTCAGTCACCAAATATGGAAAGTCACACCACTTTTGCTATGGATCCTTCCATTCTTGTAAATACACCCTCTGGAAGTTAGCCTTGAATGTTGTGTAGGTTGATAGCTACATGAACAAGGTTTGGGACAATCTCGAATGCTGGTTAATGGAAATGTAGAGACTCACATCCATAAGGAACCAAAATATCCTTTTTTTTATAATTCATTCAGGATCCTTTGTAGCCCATAAGGAGGTGAATTGCACTACTCCATTAATCCTTCCTCAAGCGAAGGAAATTGGTTGTCCTCCAGCAATTCCCATGCATCAAGTAAAATCAACAACAATAACCAAGCATAGTGGAATGGCTTGTTTTCATCTTGGGCATCTCGGTAGTTCCCTAGGAACTCCTGACAGAGGTATGTTGACAAGTTAAATTGTATTCCCTTCACGCATTGTGTAGCTATGGAAACTATCGGCGTTAGAACTTCATCTGTGCAAAATTTCCTCATCACCTTCCCTGCTAAGATATGGGTGGCTATTTCTTTCTTCATTCTTTCAGCAAAGTCCTTTTCCCTGTCTTTCCACCAAACTCCTTTGCCAGGTTCGTATCCTTATAAGGGAGGTTCCTGATTCTGTGGATGAGCATATATGTGATGGGTATAGGTCCTCCTAGCCATAAGCACCCATCGTGTACCAATTTGAGTAGCTCATCACACAGACTATGTTAATGGGGGTGCAGTGGAAATGGGGTACCCATAGTAGATTGAGTAACCTTGAGTGCTTCACACTGCTAATCCATTCCTTCCTCTCTAATGTTGTCAAACTAGATTCATCATAATAAACCCTTCTCATATACTTATCTATCGCCAACTAGGGAACCTGGCATGATTTGTGAGGTCCCAATCCTCCATTTTTAACAATGGGATCTACGCACTGCGAACCTTCAAAATGAACCTACTCATGTAGCAGGGGCATGCAAATGGTGAATTTCTTGCAATTTTGGTCCTTCATAACGTTTTCCTTTCCCTTGGAGGGATATATTCAGGTAGCCTTGTTATGGGTTCTACTCCTTCAGCATCAATGTCTTTTGTTCCTTGGCCTTCTTCCACCTCCAGGATGACTATCTTCTCTCACTGCTTATCTCTCTTATGTTTCTGTGCTTCACTATGCTTCCTGGGGGATGTGCACACCAACACCTACTTCTTCTTCTTTTCCTTCATTGGTTTGGCTATTTGGGTTTCTCTGGAAGGGGTAGGCTTTAGCCCAGGCGACCTTGATGCTGTAGGCATAGGATCCAGAGCTTCCATACTTAAGACTTCCAGGGCAACTCTTTAAGATACAACATCTCCTATACTCATACTTTTGAGTAGGACTTGGGCCAAGCATTTTCTCTAGGATAAATTTGTGGTTAAGCTCAGACAACAGAGAAAATGCGGGGCTCGTGACTAAATCTTTCCAATACGATCGGTTCATAGGTGATGAGCAACAAATCTCACTAACAATTCTTAGAGTGCAAAGAATTCTCTATTGGACTGGCACACATAATTTATAGCGAGTTTTGAATTCAAATTAGACCACTACCCCCAAATTCTGAAAATAATTGTTGTTTTGGAGGAAAATATTCAAAGTTTTTGCCTTAAATACTGCCAACCCACTCTTGTTAACTATCTTTTGGCTGTCAAGTCATGAACAATGACTCCAACGACCACTTTGCTAATGTTCTATGTGGCACCTACTTCCATGGAATAGCTTCCTACATGTAGGTTCCTAGGTTGTAACTTCATTATTTGATGTGCAACCCACTTGCTGCATAGTCCTCAAAACTTGGCAGTGTATTTTATAGTCTCGCGCTACCTTACAACTACCTAGAACAATAAGACTATCCTGCCACCATATAGTCATTGCACAAAATCCCCTGTATATGACTTTAATCTACTCCCATTCACTCTTCCTCAAAAAGGTTCTCGATTTAGCTTCGCTAACTAAACTGTGCCTCCATCGATTATTTATTTGATAATATATGGCCCTGGCCAGTGCATCTAGAATTTCCCTGGGAACTTAGTGAATTTACTATCATGTTGGCTAGTGCATCTAGAATTTCCCTAGGAACTTAGTGAATTACTATCATATAACATGAAAATATCATTTACCTTGAATGCGCGAAGCTTGATGTGGTGATTGTGCCATGCTTTTCATGTTCCTTTTGTACTTGTTGATGAAATCCTGCCGAAAATCGATCATCTTTGAGATCAATCAATTGCATGAGCCGTTCCTCTAAGGCCTCTCCATCCACCATACCTGTGAGAGCTGAAACTCATAGGATAGGCATAATATATTCCATTGGCATCACAACTT
Source organism: Pinus taeda (assembly GCA_000404065.3). NCBI lineage: Eukaryota > Viridiplantae > Streptophyta > Pinopsida > Pinales > Pinaceae > Pinus > Pinus taeda. The sequence continues at coordinate 146,771 of APFE031529022.1, read as the reverse complement.
CTACAACATATACCAATATGAACTGTGTTTTCCCTATCAGATTCATGCAAATAGTCCTATAAGCCCATTGTATGGTGGGTACTTGCGCATTCCAGTAACCATGCATTACAGATCTTCGTCAGCATGTTCTCCAAAATCTTGTTGAAGGCTTCAATAGTTCCATTGCCCCGTGGGTGATGCGGTGTACTCTTCTGATCGTAGACCTAGAATTATTTAGTCAGGGCACTGATTGACTCGTTCAGAAACTTTGTACCCCTGTCACTCATCAACACTTTCAAGGAGGCGAACCTAGTTAAGACATATTCAAACAAAAACTTTGTTATCATAGCCCCTGTATAATCCTTAACCAATTGTGCTTCTACCTATTTGGTTAAATATTTTGTCGCGGTGATGATATAATGCGCACCAATTTTCTTTCCTAGGGGTTGAATTGGCACAATGAAATCAATCGACCATCTCTCAAATGGCTGCAAAGATACTTGAGGATGTAATGGAAATTCATCCCTTCATGATGGTCTACCCATTCTATGACATGCATCACATGCCTTACAATATGCCTTGGAATCCTTGTGCAGCGTTGGCCACCATAGACCTGCACACAAAGTCTTCTATGTAGTCGCCTTTCCTGCATAATGACCTTCCTCAACACCCCCATGAGCTTCAACAAGAATTCTATCCCTCTCAAAATCTGACACATATCTTCGCAATATTTCATTTGCACCCATCTTATATAGATGTCTTGCAATAACTGAAAAATCCATAGCACACACTACTAGTTCCTTCCTTTGCTAACTTGTATACCCTTCTAGTGCCATCCCCATAGTCAAGAAGTGAACAATGTCTACAAAATTATTATCTGCTATGCTCACCACAATGAGTTGCACATCTGGAAACACTTCCTCCATATTGTTGGGCTCCTCTCTTGTTTTGATCTGTAACAGATTATTAGGTCCTGCATTTAACCTCCCTGGCTTCAAAATTACTTCAAATACATGCTCCTAGAATAGTAGAAACCATCTATAGATATTCCCCCCTAAAATAGGCTTATTGATGAGGTATTTCAAGGAAAAATGATTTGTGTACATTTTGAAATGCCATCCTAAAAGATAGTGCCTCAATTTCTACAGCACATACACCATGGCTAATCCTTCGTGCTCAGTCATTGAGTAATTCTTCTTGGCCTTCGATAATTTCCTACTCGCAAAGGCTATAGGATGGTCCATTTCTCCTTCAATATCTTGTGTTAGCACTGTGCCCTATGTAATGTAAGAGGCATCCACATGTACTTGAAATTGCTTCTTCCAATCGAGGAATACCAAGATCGACACAATGACCATGTTTTCTTTCAATACATCTAGGTTGTGCTGACATTCTTCATCCCAACAAAATGTTGCATCCTTCTTCTATAGTTTCTCCATGGGTGTGGTAATTTGAACATATGCTTTGATAAATTTTCTATAATATCCCATATGTCCCAGTGTCACGTGCAACTACTTAACATTCCTTGGGGCTCCAAATTCATAATTACTACAATCTACCAAGGGTCCGCCATCATTCCTTACATGCACACCACGTGACCTAACAACGTTCGAAAGCGAACACAAAAGATACATTTCTTGAAATTCAGTGCAATTTGGTATCTGCAACACGTATCCAACATCAGGCACAGGCTTGCTACATGGCACTTTACTAATCCAAAAATTGTCCAATCATCAAAGTATACTTCGAAGAACTTATGAATGAACTCCTTGAATGCTGTAATGACTACGCAAGAAAATATCATAGGTGCATTCTTGAGTCCAAAAGGCATCACAGTGTATTGAAAACAACCCCACTCAGTTGCAAAGGTCATTTTTCTTCATCTGACGATACCTCGAAAACCCATTAGTGAATGAGTAGGCCTTCTACCCTCCAACGTTGTCTAACACTTCATCAGTAAATGGTGTTGGAAATTGTTCATGGACACACACATCATTAAGCTTCTGCAGATCTAAGAAAATCCTTATGGCACCCTTATGCTTCTTCTCCTGAACCACCATCGGTCTCACCCAATTAGATTCTTCAACCGGTTCTACGATGCCTTCTTCCCTCATTTTATCCAACTCGAGGCAAATGTTTTCCTTGTATTTAGGATTAATGAGATACAAACTCTGTTTAATAGACATCGTGTCTAGCTTCAGAGTTATCTTCATAACTCCCAAATCACCAATTATGCCCTTCAAATCCAAAAACTTGATAGAGAAGAGATCCTAATATTTATAGAGTAACTTAGCAAATTTATGCACAATAGCGTCATCTCAATAATCTCAAATTTTTTCAAACTTTGGCTCTACTTCAGTACCAATGTTTATTTTAATTTGGTTTCAATAGTGTGGTAATGTTTGGATTGTCTATTTGTGAGCCCTTGATTTTTCGATGACCTTCTGCCTCCAAAATATTAATATTTCTTGTATCTTCATCCTCCTCTTCAGTGGTCACATTATAGAATTCCAGCGCATGGCGCAGCTGGGTGCTCCAATCTAATTGGATCCATTCCATAGGTTCTGGCAGCATTCTGAGGATAACTTCCTTAATATCCTGTAGTTCTTCATCGATGATTGTGAATACATCTTCAAATATGAAGGTTAATAAGAATGCTTCCCTCAATATATCCCACTCTGTAATGCCATGGTGGAGCTCTGTTTTGAGATACCAGTTCATGGAAATTGTATCCAAAGTATGGCAAAATATGTGTATCCACTCTGGTTATAGTTCTGTCTCCCATGCTTTAGTCCATTTCGCTAGATGACTGTGTGGATCATCCTTCCCATTATATTTCTTAGGTAATCTAGTGTTAGGATGCCCAAGCCATAATTTCATCATTCTTCTATAATCTCACCATTCATCAAAACTATCTTTATGCATACCCCACCATCGAGCAGGCGTAACACATAGTGCCAAATCTAATGCTTTAAAGTGGCAATCGTCAGGGACTTCATGCTCAAATTCATCCAAAAACTTATCTACATTAGTAAAACCATCATAATAGGGTAATTTCCTTACCTTTGATGAGACATAGTACAATGACTTTGTCATCATATTGCACCACATTATGGACACTTTATGCAATTGATTCTACCATTGTTCGAACTCCTCATCTGAATCATAGGTGGAGGAACTCTCTTGGTCCCATTCAATCTGTCCATCTTATGTTGGGTTGATCCAGTCCTCATCTCACATTGTTATTTTTTATATTTGATCCAGTCCATCCTCAGTTTATTCACAATCGTGGATTGGTTCAGTATAGTACGCCCCTTCTGTAGGGTCCAACGATACTACAACCTGAAGCAATTTCCTTTTAAATGACATTATCCTGTTCTTCAAATTGATGACCCCATTCATATCAATGTCCCAATAAATTTCCAGGAGTGTGAGTGGATTATTGTCATCAATGATCTCTATAAATTTAAGGTTGGCCATTGCACTCGCACCTTCTATATCAATGATTCCTCCATATAATTGTCCCCTAGGGATGATTTTCTGCTGGTTTGCCATTCTGACATGAATTGGAGACCACTATAGTGCATGTTTCCACATTATTTACCATGTTTATTTTGGAAAAAGTGTTCGCATCAGACCCCAAGCCCAAGATGAGTTGGTCCATCTCATAATCACCTATCTAGGTGGTGAGCCACATCTCGTGCCCCTTTCTTGCCTTATGTTTGCCATTTTTTCTAACCACTCGGTGACCATCAAAGACCTTCTCTTTGTTGGTTCATTTGTTTATTGATTCCTACAGGCCTTCCACAACTTTTCTATCGTAAAACAACTTTATGCATATCTCCAAAAATGTAGTAAGCACAGAGGGATCAACCTCTGCAGGTGAGTTGGTTTGTTGCACCTTGTCCTGACATCCTGAGGTGGATGCCTTAGTGAAAATTTTCTTGGACTCCATAAATGTTTCCTTCATACAATTCATATGAAAACCCACTTCCTTCTCTGGGGTCGTGCCATCCTATCCGTCCTCTTCAAGTTGATTACCCTTATCATCACTAGTCATTATTCCACTTCTAAGCACAATGCTCACATTTTAATCCTCCTCATGGGTCTCTACTCACCTCATATATAGGTTCTGCGTAGGCTATTGGGACTATGCATTCTTCTCTTGCATTTTATCTATCAGCACCAAGCATTCTTCTATAGTATGGTCAACCTTATTGTAGTATTGAGATGACAGGTGTGTCTGATTTTGACACTCTCGCGCATACTGCCCTAGATGTTCACAAATGTAGTAGATGAACTGACCACGGCCTCTACCAGGCCCTCCTCCTCCTTAGCCCTGTCCATGTCCCTGCTAACCTTCTCACATTCCTCCGGTGATCTGCTCTGGAGGAGTAGTTTCTACCTAGATTCAGTATGTATGTGTTCTTTTCTTCATTACCTCATAGCTATGGTAGTGGCTCATCATGTCCCACAAATTTGTAGAAGTTGTAGAACAACTGCTAGGGTGTCCAGAAGAACTTTTGAAGTAAATGAAAATTATCTATCACATGTTTTCTAGCAACTTGACAAATAGCACACAATAGCGCAACCCCCACGCTCAATTCTGTAGGGGCTTCTAGCTTCAGAGGAATTGGTCCCCCTCTTGTAATATAATTTGAGTACACGGGGTAGTGGTCTTTATCATTCCATTCGCTCTTGCACTTCAAGCACCAAACTTCCATGCACACCTCTGGTTTACTCTCCATGTCTTTCTTCAAGCTCTACAATTCTAAGCAGAGGCTTTGTAACTAAGAGTGGATCTGCTATACCCCCAAGGTCGAATCCTAAATAGGCATTGAATTCAACCTCATCGTGATTTCCAAGGCTTCTGCCTGTGTTCCTGTAGTCTATTGTAATAGATCAATCCTTAAGTGGAGCAGAAGTGAAGCTATAAACCATTTAGAATGTTAACTATATAAGAGTTTCATGTTAACTTCTCGAATTTGACACTTCAACCTTTCATCTAATTCCAGCGATGTCTCATCAATCGTCATCATGATTTCTTTAAATAAAACTATTGACTGTGAATTAGACTTCGACTTAATAAATTCCTTGTTTAAGGCTTCCCTAGTCTTATAGAGCGATAACAAATTGTGCCTTCTTTATATTATCATCAGTAATTTATTGCGCTATCCAAACAACATTTGCAACAAACCAGAATTGTTATGTATCTTGACTCCCAATGCCCTTCAAAATCTACATCTTCATAGTGTTCACCATGTTGAATGGAGGTGGTGGAGGTGGAGGTGTGGGCGAAGGTGTATGTCATGGAGGTGAGGATGGAGGTGGAGTAGATAGATGATGTGTTCATGTAAAACCATGGGTTATCAGCTAGAAAACACTCTGTGGTGAAGCCTGTACTGCTCCTTCATTGCCGCTCGAAGGATCTTCAATCAATGGACTATATTCTGGACCTGATCTCTCTCGATCTCTTAAGAGTTTTTCAATTTACGTAGCTCTGAACATCAAGGAAATGACATAACCCACCTTTCGCATAACAACATTTTAGTCTGGGTATTCTAAGATCTTAAATACTTACCTCGTGCTCATTTGAAAAATCATCACTCCGCTTCGCAATAACTAACTAGTGTATCAACTACAAATTTTGTAACAAATCCTCCTAGAATCTGATCAAGGCAATGATCAACAACCCACGTGATCTTGTTTTCATAGGCTTCTAATCGTTTCACTAATTCAAGGGTCCACACTATAGGACTATCAAGCTTCCACCTTCCTTGGTTGTCTATCAATTTAGCCAACCATTCATATAGTTCAATGGGAAACGTGCAGAGGAAGATCTACTGTACCTTTGTATACATATATGTGTACAACCACTATTCTTTTGACACATGAAGATTCCTATTTTCTTGCATCACAAACTCGTGAATCTTCCGATCCAACCACTTATTAATTTCCTTCTTGGGTTAGATTCCAATGATGCGACATCACACATCTCTTTCATGTAGATCCCAATCCTGACAATTGAACCATTTGTTAGCTTAGGTGGTCCTGACCCAGGTACGGAGTTAGTTGAACCAACCAATAAATCCCTACACTACTTTCCCTTTCGGAAACAACCCGTGTACCGGAGGATGCATTCTTAGTCGAAGTAGTATGGGGAAATGCAAGAACCAAGTTTCTACATCGAGAGACTAGTGTGATCTCTTTTAGCGCCTCACATCTCCCTTCATGCAAATCACTCCACCCTTAGGGCTCACTGTGGCAACTCTGTCAAATTGGACTTTAGACCTTCACTAAGGTCTATGATCGCTCCTTGCGGACCTCTAACAATCGACCTATCTACTTACACACATCAGAATGCAGTCCAAAATTAGCATTCATGCAGATTTACTTAAGTTATTAGTAACCATCACAGGATTCATCAAAGTCTTCATGAAAATACATAAACTTACTTTGCATACATCATTAACAACTATTCAATTGAATCATGCAACATTCAATTAAATATTTCATAAAACATATCATTCATTGACAACGAATATCATAAATAGTAGTAAATATAAATACACAATAATTCTTCGGAAACTCTCTTTATTGATCTTCAATTCAGGATTACGCACTGAAAACTACCCTGCACACTCAGTTGTAGGGATCTGCACACTCAGTTGCAAACTCTACATAGGCCTTTGCACAATCATCCACAGAGCCTTTCTGTCTCCTAATTGACCCACTTCTTCTTGCTATCACTTCTTAGCCATCATCAACTACATATCATATGCCTTAGACTCTCTAATACACACCTATTTATATCATTTTGCATACAATACCATGGTCTATGGGCCATGGGTGGATATCAAAATTGACTCAAAATTTACACAAAACAAAGGGCTAAACCTCTTTGAATCTTAATCATCTATGCACTCCACATCCACAAACCATGGGGACTTAACATTTTTTACAAGAACTGATCAAAAGTTGGGTTATTTTAACCCCAAAACTAACCCGTGGGACCCCATCCCAACACATAAGGAAACCTATCTTTTACTTGCTCCAAGGATGCCCCCAAATCTTTATCAGATGCATCAATATAGATATGGAAAGGTAATGCCTAGTTAGGACCTCTTAGGATTGGTGCATTAGTCAATTTTTATTTCAACACTTCAAGGGCCTCTTGAAAATTATTGGCCCAACAGAAATTTGCATCTTTGCCAGTAAACCAAGGAAAGGTGAAGCCACTTTACTAAATTCTTAGATGGATCTCCTATAATACCATGCTAGTCCCAGAAATCTCTTGACATCCCTTTTCTTCTAAGGTGTAGTGACCCTTCTGATGATGGGAATTTTGTTTGGGTCTACCTGTATCCCTGCCTTGGATATGGAAAGGCCAAGTACATTCCCCTCATTCATTAACAACTTAGATTTCTCAACGCTTAGGGACAGATTAATTTCAATGTATTTTTCATAACCTTGCACATATTGGAGAGAGCTCCATGGAATTACAATCCATAAGGAGTGAAATCATCCATGTATATCTCCATGGAATCATGAACCAATTTGGTAAAGATAATCAAAGCTTCCCTCTAGAAAGTAGCAGGGGCATTGCATAGAACAAATAGAAGATATCTTTAAGCAAATTTACCCCCAGGACATGTTGATGGGGTCTTATCTTGGTCTTCAGGGATAATATCAATTTTATTGTATCCACTAAATTCATCCAGGAAGGAGAATCATTTCTTCTCTGCAAGGCCATCTAGGACTTGGTTAATGAATGGAAATGGCAAATGGCCCTTGTTTGTAGCCTTGTTGACCTCTCAGTATTCCACACAAATCCTCCACTTCACATTCTTCTGAGGAACTAACATAAGAGGTGACACCCACTCACTATATGAAACAGGGTATATGAACCCTACATCCAATAGTTCTTGCATTTATTCCTTCACAATATCCTTAACAGATGGGTTCATCCTCGTCTAGGGTTGGCAGACATGCTTGCATTTTTCCTTGATGTAAACATGGTGAGTACAGACTGAGGGATGCATTATTTTCATTTCCTTATAGTCGCAAGAAAAATAATTCATGTGTTTCCTCACCATTTTCCATAATTGTTCTTCATGTTTGGTAGAGAGATATGGGTTGATCTTTAAGGATTTAGATGGGACAAACTCTACATTATTGACATGGCCTAGACTTGAGTTGATAGGACATAACTCATCCAAAGATTACTCTTAGATATTGCATTAACTAATCAATGGGGATGAGAGTCGGAGGTTGATTATGAAGGATATGGTTAATGAGTTCATCTTCCTCAAGTTTCTCCCCTACATTGTATGTCCAAAGTACATATTGGGTGGGGGGTGGCATGACATATTACATATTCTTACTTCTTTTCTAGCCACAAGGGTAAGTCATGTTGAATAGAACATTGAGCAAGAAGGTAGTATACCATTTGTTAAGGTGAATGTCCATTCTTAATGGTCATGTTCCTAACCCTAGAACTAATGTAAGAATCAATAGTGGCTAACCATGACCTTCCCAAGATGAGAGGATAGCCATTAAACTTGGTTTTGGGTTGCAAAACTAGGAAATCAGTAGGATACTGCCAAGAGTCAATGGAGACCATAACATATTCAACAAATCGCTCCTGAGTTACTATGGATCTCTCTGCAAGATGCAACATCATGGTGGTCTTTCTCAAAGCCCCTTGTAGGTTTATCTTTAGCATGGTTTCCTTATGCATCAAATTGATTGCATCCTCAATATTAATCAAATTGTTAGGGACTATAATTCCATCAATGTGCACATATACTATAGGGCATCCACGGTCTAGATATTTTAGGAAGGTCACTCTCTGAAGCATTAAATCAGATAATTTCCCAACAACATTTATGGCGGGGCTATCTCATTTTCTTCTCCGAGAATGTTTGAAGCATTTCTACTTTATGAGCTTATTATAGATCAGAACATATTTAATATCCTAGAGAAGGGTTATTTTAACATAAATTATTCATTTCTCCTAAGAGTGCAACCTCTTATGGGGTGTGTTGGCTAGGGTAGATCAACCTCTCAAGGAAAGGAGGCAGATTTATTTGATGAACACTCTCTTCCTTCTGTCCAACAAGTTCTTTAGGTGGAGAAGGTGGGTGGTTATCTAGAAGCACTCTCCCACAACTAAGGATGATCTCCTAGATTTCCACAACATAAGCAGGGTAATATGTCTTTCCATTGTAGACCTGTTATGCTTACTTCTTGTTCGGGTTGAGATTTGGTTGAGAAGGAATTTGAGGTTTCTTAGGTGGAGTAGGATGAGTGAGGTGTGGCTGAGGTTGGGGTGGAGTTAGTAAAGAAGGGGGTTGGTTAACTTGAGGCCTCCACCCTTGTGATGGGTTTCTCTATTGTGAATATTGTGGTGGATATGGTTGAAAAAGATGGTTGATAGGTTGAGGAGGATATAGAGAAGCATAAGGTGAAGAAGGGGGTGTGGATCAGGATGGGTGAGTGGGAGAGGACCAAGTTTTCAAGGGTGTATTATGATTTGAATTATAATAAGAGTAGTGTGGGCCTTGGATTCATTATGAATATAGCCTAAGACCTTGAGGTCTTCCTTGATTGTTGAAACAAGGTTACTCTAAATCCCCTTCTATTTCTTGATATATATATTTTAGTCTTGTCAAATAAGGGAACTTGTCTTTTTCATGATTTTCGCTACAGACTAGGAAGACCTCAATGACATTTAAGGGGCAGTCACTCCTAGAATGTCATTTTATGCATCTTGGGTAGAAAATAACTAGTGCCCTTTTTGCTTCCTCCTACCTTATTTTGATTCGCATGTTATCCATTTATAGTGAAAAGGTATGTATCATTTCACGCTTGAAATCGTCCAACATTTTTCCTATCTCATTCTTAATGGATGTTGTGGATGAAGAAGAATTGACCAAGCCTTGACTACTCCTACCCTTCTTTCTAGTAGCCCTAGAGTGACTCTTGAACATAGTTTTGATCTCATCATAGGAAAAATTATATATATCTCCCCCATATAGCATGTTGAGTGTCTCAAACATGTATTCCCTGATCCCCAGGAGAAGAACTAGTTTGAGTGATTCAAGATCAAGGGTGCAGTTGGCCCTTCTATAACTGCGTTGAAATGTCTCCTCATAGTCTTCTAGGGATTCATCAAGTCCAATATTCATCCTAAATATTTATTCCTTTCTTTCATTGGACATACAGTAGTCCCTATACTTTTTATTGAATGAGTGTTGCATTTGGGCCCAAGAAGTGATGCTACCCCAGACAGAACCATAAACCAGTGTGAGGTTTCATCCTTCAAGGTAAAGGGGAATAAATTCAGCTTCTTCTCATTAAACGCATAGTCATAGGTCCTACAAACAACAACAAATTAAAACATGAAGGTATAAATATCCTCAAAGGTTAAGCAATGAAAGTGTGGAAGGGAAGTAGGGCTTATATTCTTCATTCTGTCATCTCCATTGGATTCTCTGATAAGGAAAACCTCATTGTCCCTATTTTTAACCATAGTTTCAGTAGGTGAAGTGGGTTCTTCCTCTTCCCCAACAAGTTCTTAAAAATTTTCATGTTTCTCACCTAGAGGGTCTTCTAACTCCACTTTAGTTGGAGAGGGAAGCTAACGGTCACAGATCAAGAGTGAAGGTTGACTATTTGAGGGTGTGGGGATTTTTGGTATGAGTTTTCATTTATTATTCCTACTCCTATGAGGCATAAAAAAAAAATTATGTTACTTTTTTAAAAACTGTATGCAAAAGAGAAAACAACGCTTAAGTAGAAACAACATCTACTTAGACACCTCCCTGGCAATAGTGCCAAAAAGTAGTGAGCCTTGGTATTGCACCAAGAATTTTGCAACTCCCAAGGGCTCCTAAACTCAAATTATCAATCTGGGGTCGATACAAATTTTGAGGTGACAACGCTATATGAACAACATATAAGATTCCACTCATGCCACCCTCAATTATGACATTAGATCACAATGTTCTCAAAGACCCTTCCTCCTATTGAATTAGAATAAAACCTTGATAAAAGGACAATTGGAAAATTCTTATAGCTATGAAAATATAAATGCCATCCACTCAGCTTGTAAAACCATAACTACTCATTTCATGAAAAGATAAAGGCTAACCTACTTACAAAAATGAAGCTATATTATGTTGCAAAATTCATCAAATTACCTCATCTACTTGCAGAAAAGAAACTAATTCATCTTTCATAATTCATCAAACTACCAATCATAACTGTAGGTACCATATAACTAGTTCATACTTGATCATATATAAATAATCTACTTGCATGATAAAGAAGATATCTCTACTCTATTTTTTCACTAAATACAAGGAAGGTTTGGAGTGGCCTAGGATCTCTCCTTCATCATATTATCACAATTGGGGGTAATTATGCATATATGCTATTCAAATTTGTAGTGGGCATGAAAATTGATGAAAAAAAATTCCGCTATAGGTTTTCTACAGGGGATTTCTACAGGAGGCCTATAATGCTATATGCAGGCATGTAATGCTACAGTAGGGCATCCAAGTGGTTTTTGATGGTGAAAATTTTAGATCGTGGGTATGGATAGGTGGAGTATTTGAATCAAATTAATGTAGGTTGGTTTGATCCCCTACCTAAGGTTATGACCTCTTGGAGGCATGTCTTAGTGCTCTCGGTGACCTAGACAAAATAGCTTATAAAACACGATGTTTGAGACAGAGTTTGGAGGTGGAAGGAGAAGATGAAAGAGCTCAAGATGGAAGTGGTGAAGGTTCCCTTCCATTCATATCATCAGCCCTATAATAAATCACATGCATGCATCCATTATCATTTACAAAATAAAATATGTTACGATGGAAACAATGAGTTGAATTTAAATGACATCTAATTCATGCAAACCATTGATCTAATCACTGAACGAACTTCTAGACTACAGAAAGAAAATGTAATAAGAGACAAATAGCACTAATATACTTATAAGAAATCATAAACACAAACCTTCTAGGTTGTGGTTGTCAATCTGTTCACTCATTCTCCCACAAGGGAGGTGATTTAGAGGCCGCAATGAGAGGATTTGACAGGTTAATTCTACTGAAATGAAAGAAACTATGAACTACTTCGAATCAAGAATAAACATAAGTACAAGAAGAGGGACCAAAGCCTCTAGGTTGGGCCCAAACCCAATGGTCTCATCCCTCTCAAACTAACTCAGATGTAGCTTAAAATCAACTTCTCCTTATCAAAAAGTGGAGGTCTAATACATGACATAAAAGTTTAAAATAACAATGTCAAGCTTTGAGATCAATAGCTACACCTAGATGAACAAAAACTTTGAATCCTAATGAGCTCTTCTTCTATTTTATTTATATAGAAGGGAAACTAAAGTAGCTCCCTTGAAAGTAGGAATTTTTCCTTCCACAATCTCAAAAATGGTGGATGTTTTCCTTCTTTATCTTCAATTGGACTATGAGCCACTCAGTTGCCAATAAAATCGAACTAGTGAGAGAGGATATGGTGATCCCAAGCCAATTTTATGGAGTTAAGGAGGCAAACAAACCCCCTATATTCTCTACTAGTTATCTAGATTAAGACCCTATATATTAATAACCTAAAAAAATATTCATTTTCCTCAAATTAAACCATATTAGGTGACATACTATGAAAAACCCCTTTTACTCCTCTTACTAAGCATAATATAATGAAAAATGTGAATTAATGGAAGAGAACAATAGTTTTAAGGCTGGAGGATGGGATATTAATCTTTATATCATACCTATTGATGGGATGCATGACATGAGATTTATGATTTTGGAAGAAGGATTAAACATGGATTGAGATAGGGTGAAGTAACTCATTAACTGGCATATTCCAAGGAATTTGTTTTAGGTAAGAAGCTTTCATAGCATTGTTACTTTCTACCAAAAGTTTATAAATAATTTTAGTATTTTTTGTGCACCCATTGTTGACACAATCAAGAAGAATAAGAAGCCATTTAAATGGACTGTAGCAATTGATAGAAAATTTAAAATACTAACACAAAATATTATTGAGTAGACTGTACTAGCCTTACCATATTCTAACAAATGTTCTCAAGTTGAAACAAATGTAAGTGGTGTTGTTATTGGAGTTGTCCTAAGTCAAGAAGGAAGGGTGATTGTGTGTTTTAGTGAAAAAATAAATGAAGCTGGAAGAAGTATTCCTCTTATGATAAAGAGTTCTATGTTATAGTTCAAACATTAAAAAAATGGAGGCATTAACTTACGCCGAAAGAGTTTTTTCTTTATACTAATAACCATGCTTTACAGTTATCAACATACATGCCAAATTGAATTTGAGGCATTCTAAATGGGTGAAGTTCTTGCAAAATTTGACATTTTGCATCAAGAATACAAGTGGTAAATAAAATAAGGTTGTTGATGCATTAAGTAGAATAAATTTGATTTTGCATGAGTTTCAAATAAGAACTTTAGGATTTCCTGAAATGAAGGAGATGTATATGGAAGATGTTGATTTTAAAGATGCATATGTTTCTTGTAAAAATCTATATTATGGTTATATAACTCCATGGTTGAGCTTTATTTTGTTGGAAGGAGTTTTATTTAGAGAGAAAATTGTGCATACCCAAATGTTCTATGAGATAAAATGTTATGAGGGAAAAACATATCAAAGGATTATCATGACATTTTGGGCAAGATAAAACTTTTTCTTAATTGGATGCTTTTTATTTTGGGTCAAGCACCTAAGCTTATGTAAAAAGTTTTTTTGAAAAATGTAGGATTCGCCAACATGCGAAGGGAAGAAGTCAAAATAGAGGTCTACATCAGCTATTTATGATTCTTACTAGGCCATGGGATTTAATGAGCATGGACTTTATATTAGTATTTCCAAGGACCCAAAGAAGTAATGACTCTATCTATTTTGTAGTTGATACATTCTTTTGGCTTGTTGGGGCCTCACCCAGGTTCAGAAGTGATTTAGCCCAACAAATATCGCTCTACCAGCCCTTTTAACAACATTCCATGGAGCGGGAACTAAAGTCTCACCTAAGGTAGTAGGGGAGGCTACTGGAACTAGGTTTTCACACCCTTGGGATGTCTTGATGGGGTCTAGAGGGGTGGCGAACTAATCTGCGCCCTCGTGTCACTCTGTACTATTTTCAGGCTTCCGCGTAGCTCCGAGCCATTGAGATTTATTATTAACGAGTTTATTATAGATTAGATCTAAGCCGTGAGGTCTTTAAGCAAACATTTAATAGTTATAACCAAAATGCACCATCATAACTCGTAAGAACAAGCATAAATATCATATATAATAATAGATGCATAAACAAGAACATAAACAAATCCACAATATTTTAGAACCAACACAATAAGTTAGAACAAACTTATCTTTATTAATGTCTTTGTTTCAGTACAATCCACTTTCTTCCCTGTACACACAGTTGTAGTGGTCTGTACACATAGTTGCGGACTCTTTCAGGCCTCCATGCACATAGCTGTGGAACCTTTATCTAACTAATAACCCTCACAACTCAGACTTACCAACTTAGAGCGAATATCGCTTGCACAAAACCATAACACATCATATCTCTCTAAAAGCTACCTCTATTATTAGAGCCTCGCTCTATTTATACATTCCCATGGTCCAAAGACCATGGATAGGCTAATTCACTTCCTATTGTTTTACATTATTTTTAGGCAGACAACCATTTGACTCGACCTATTATATTTCGTGCTCTGTAAAGTTCGTAGGGCTTTTTACAATATCAATATCCTAACTTATGGGCTTTATGCCCAAAAACCATTACGCAGGGCCTCCACTACCCAACCAGCCCCTAACATAATCATTGTGACTCATCTTGAGTCACTCATCAGTGTGGTGATATGCAGAGCCAAGGCTTCGCAGTCCACCATCCCCGTGAGTGATGCACTATGTTTTGTTGCTCCCTCTTTGTCTCCTGCAACTCTTCTTCAAGCTCCTACTCCATTTCCTATAGTAATTCATGCAACCAATGATGCTCATTCTGCTCTACCCGATTAACAAAGAGCACCCCCTCATAGGAATTTAGCTGAAGCTAGGGTGCGGCATGCAGGAACGCTTGATGCCAACACAACAAGTTTCTAATTTTTGGTCTACTATATGCTGTCTGCTACAGCTTGTGTTGCATTTTTGCAAGATTGATGTTAGTTTCTGTGAGATCCCAATATTTAAGGTGCATCATAGATGAACTTTTAACTATAATTCCTTCATTTGTCTCACTATTCATGGTTTTTTCCTTATTGTTCACGGGTCGATAGCTAGCCTATGGTTTAGGCAGTGGCATCCAAACTAGTTTTTCTTTGTGTATAAGAATTTCTAGTACATCCCCTACCATTGGTGCTGAAATCGCTATAGAATCCATGGTCGTTGACACCACACTATCCAAAAGGTCTTGCATCTCTAGTGGAAATATTACAACCACATGGATTAATCCTTTAGCAACAATGATCTGCAGTTCCATACTAGTGGGAAGGCACAATAACTCACTTTTCTCAATACCACAGATCATGTGATGGATGCCCCCCTGTGATTTATAGGCATGTTCAGATTAAAATTCAGTCGTTCCCTCCTTTTTTGACACTTTATTGTTACATCTATGGTAGATTTTTCCAAATATGGCCCGTACTTTTGTTACATAGTAATTTGTCACGGTCCTCATCTCAATCCCTCTGCTGTGTCATGTATCAAATAAACATGTTCACATCTTTCCACTTATGCAAGAAGATTAAGAAGTGCTCTCTAATGCTGAAGATTGACCCTTTTTGAAGAAATTCCTACATCATTGCTAGTAAACCCTTAAAATCCTTGATGATTCCCTATCATGCACTGTATCGTTGCGATGTTGTCGCTAGTCCCCAATTCATGACCCACAACAATTCAAATTTAGCGCATTAGTTCAAGCAGTCGGGCTTCTGGATGTCTTTAGACCTAGTTGTTTGGTCAGTTTAGCTCGCCTTTTCACCTTTGGGATGGTGGGTCTGCCTCTTTTGCAACCTCCCTTGAGGATAAGCTCCCTCTTCCACCTTTCATGGAGACTCCTTCTCCTATTAAAGCACTCACATTTGATATGATCAGCTAGTTAGCAATCCCTTTGGTTGAGCAATGTTGTTAGAGCTTTTGAGTTTGATAGATAGCAGGTGTGGGTGTGACAAGTGTGAGATTGTTGATAGCTTGTGGAAGGTTGTGGAGTGCCCTTAACTTTGTGTTAAAGCTTATGAGTGAGAGAGAGACATTGAATATTGGGAGATTCATCCTTGAAGAGTGAATGCTTGAGAAAAATTATGGCTGGATCTTCTGAGAAGGCTTGTGATGTCAAGACTTGGATGTAAGCTTTCTCTCATTTCATTATTAATACAACCAATGATGTTTTCCTATATCTTGTATGAAATTTACTTGATAGATCATGACTTCTTGACTTTGTGAGTAAAGAGATCATTGTTGTTTTCTGGTTACGTGCTTTGTTGTATTTTCTTTGCATTGTTTCAGGTTGATCACTCATTGAGGAGAAGGAAACAGAAGCTGGAGTAGCGCAAAAAAACTTCATTGACCACCGGTTGAGGTAGGCCTCCAACAATGACTATTTAAGGAAATCAATTGTTGATTTGTCTTTGTTGTGACTAGACCCACTCTAGGGCTAGAGGGGTTGCCTCTGTCTGCAGAGGGAACACTTTCCTGCACCACAAGTTGGCGACTCCACTGGGGACTAGCGACGACATCACAATGATTCAATTCATGATAGGGAATCATCATGGATTTTAAGGGTTTACTAGAAACGATGAAGGAACTTAGTCAAAAAGGGTCAATCTTCAACATTATAGAGCATTTGCTTAATCTTCTTGCATAAGTGGGAAGATATGAACATGTTTATTTGATACATGACACAGTAGAGGGACTGAGATGAGGAAACTAACAAATTACTACGTAATTTACGTCATTATGCACCTCAATGATTCCTTGTCATGCACCTCGATTTGCATCATTATGCCGGGGGCATGTAAACTTATAATAAGCATAGTTTTTCATTTCAAGATTTTGTAAACATGAAACCGAATCCAAGCAGAGTTCTCCATGGTTCAAGCTTGTGTAAAAATGAACCCATACTCAATTTACATCTTGTGATTGTCGTTTTTATCTGCTAAATTCTACTAGATGAGCCTTGGCTGTTTCATTCCATCACCACCATCTCTTTGGCCGATCATACGCTTTCACTTGGTTGCTTTTCCTTTCTCAAGGAACCATAGTAATGAGTGGTTTTATTAGCTAGCCTCATGACCATTACATGTTTTGAGTAGTTCCACCATTGTTGGAACCAGTTGCTACCCTTTATACCACTTGTTCCTCCAGGACAAGTCCTCTTTAACGCTCTTTTCTCACTTAAAATATGGAAATATTGCCAAGTCTCCCCTTTTGACTCGTTAAATGGAATAAAAGGTGGTCCACTTTTAGCTCTTTTCCGACCGTATAAATGTGAAAATATCACTAGACCTTTGTTGTTTCAGGTTCGATATTGGTTACGAAACGATGTGTCTTCGATTGCTCTTCTACTTTTTCAGATTGAGCTCACTAATTACGAAAAGTACTCCTTGATCATAATGGTCAAGCAGTTCTCTCGAGTATTATTTTATACCTTTTCGGGCTTGAGGGACACATTTACGAAAAAGGACCCCCTTAGAGTTTTCTTTTATGTGTCTTTTTCAAACTCTCTAAACATGAAAAAGACTTTAAGTTTTCCCTATGTCAGACTCGTTAAACCCTGACGACATTGGACTCGTCACTATGACGAGACTCGAGCTTCTCCTCCCTAGGGCTTGTTAAACTATCACTAGGTTGGATTCGTCCAAAGGATGAACTTATATTACAAGCATATGCTATCCCCTTCAAGCTTGTTTCAAAAATAATTGGGGTACTTGCCAGAAATGGTGGGGGAAAAATTTGGAAGTCATCATTAGTTACCTACGGTAGCTAGTCACTCTTGAACATCAAAACTCTTGCTTCTTGTCGGGTCGACATATCCACACATTGTCATTTGGCCTTCCGGGGTTTTGGGTTGTCATTTTTCCATCTGATCCATGTTGTCTCCATTAAGCCTCTAATCCTTTGGTGCCAAAATGCTACCTCATTCCGGTGTCATGTTGCTGATATGTTCAAGAGTATAATCCTTCTGTAGTTCACATCCTTACCTCCTCTGATACTCTATATTTCCATCTACCACTTGTTCCTTATCTCATGTCATTAATGGGGGAAACATTATGGCCCTCCTGCGACGGATCGTCTCCTATCGACACCAACTCATTATCTATGAGATTGATCTAGAGATCCCTTTCGGTACCTTGGAACTTGCATGCCTTAAGGGCAAGTTCTTCATGCCCGATATCAGACTTTCCTCATTGGTCTTCGATTGGGTGATTCCACGAGTGTTCGAGTTCAGCTCATTTTTCACACTTAGTGGATTGTACTGGGCAGTACCTTGAGAACCATTGGCATTATTTGTGGTTTCTCTCGCATTTGTTAATGGTTTACATCATTGGCTAGTAATCAAGCGACTTTCTATCATGTTTGACTTTAGCACATCTATTCACATGATAGAATTTGTACTATGATAGGTTAGGTTTCAAGACCCTAAGCTAAGATTACATATGTTCAGGTTGCATGGATGGGTTTGTGATTACATATATGACTCTTTGATGGATGGCTGCAACCATGTCTAAGTCTTCATGGATGGCTCCAACCATACCTTTGTCATTTTTATGGTCTTGTCAACTAGATGGATGCATCCATACCATAGACCAAGTTTCATATGTCTTATGGATGGTTGTGTCCATGCCTCGACTATATGTATTTCACTATCAGAGATATCAGTTGTACTTTCACCTATAGGATCTTCGAAGCAGTGTTCCAGTTCAGACAATTTCGTAAACCATTTCACCCCTCCTACTCTCTCTTACTTCATACTTTAGGGGGCATCTGTTAAACAGTAATTTGTCACTATCCTCATCTCAGTCCCTCTGTTGTGTCATGTATCAAATAAATATGTTCATATCTTCCCACTTATGCAAGAATATTAAGCAAATACTCTCTAGTGTTGAAGATGTTGTCATTATGACACAGGAGTGGTTCTATGGCACAGGTGTTTTCCTTGATGGCAACTCACTCAAATTGCAGATGTCAAGTTTAGGCACTCAAATAATGAAGAAAATAAGATATCCACAGGTTCCTGTTCAAAAAGATGCGGTCCTCGGCTGGTTCTACAGGTGCACCGTTGAAAAGATGCGGACATGTTCACAGGTGTTCTGAACAAAAGGTGTGAACCTAAAGTGCACGGACTTTCATGTAGAGAAAAACGCACATGTGGAAAATCTTATGTTTGGTCCATGATATTTAGTCCGAAATTTTTTATCCTATGGTTTTCGTCCGTGGTTTTGCATCTAAAATACTGAACCCAGGTTTTGGGTCCCTAGTTTTGGATCTCTATGGTTTTGGACCATGGTTTGAGTAAGGCCTAGTCTATAAAAAAGAAAGGCAATCATTTGGCTGAGTACAAGTGTGTTGAATATCTTAAGAAGAACAAGAACTGAAATACTAGTGATCGATTGGTGAGTTATAGTTGGACCTGAATCAAGGAGAAACCTGAGCATACAAGATAGATCTACTGAAGGATCGAGATCTCCTTGGCACATGATCAGATCTGTAAATCTGATAGTTTGGGGGTATAAGTGAAGACTAATAAATTGTCTATACCCGAAGGTGCACGGTCCAGACACGGGTTCAAGTGTGGAGGTGCGCAGTCCAGACACGGGTGTAGGTGCGGAGGTGCGCGGTCTAGACACAAGTTCAGGTGCAGAGGTGCACAGTCTAGACACAGGTGCAGGTGCGGAGGTGCACGATTCAATCACAGCGGAGGTGCGGAGGTCCGCAAGACTAGACTCAGCAGAAGTGCGGATATCTGTAGGTTTCTATTAGCGAAGTTGAGGACTTTTCTTGAAATATATTATAGTTGCTTTTGTCTATTGCTGCAGTGTTCCAGGTTTAGAATTGGTGTCTGGTACATTTTGAGTTACACCAAGTCTAAAAACCAAGTGGATTTATTTCTGCTCGCCATACATATCCTTTTTTTTCGAGATTCTATTGACATAATCGGATTATTCGATCTGGAGATTTCCTCCGATACAATAGTTATATGACAAGTGGGGTATTGTTTTCTGGTTACAGCATTCTAAGAAGTTATTGGTCGATTCAGTAGTTGTTTGTGGAAAAGAGATTGGTTGATGCACATATACTTGATGATTATTTGATGTTCATGGATCCAGTCTAAAAATTTAAGAAATGTGGTCCCTGGAAGAAAATAGAAGGTTGAAGCCTTTAGTAGGTCAGCACCTACATACTAGTACCTCAACTAGTACAAGAGCTAAGGGGGTTGGAGCTCCCTTCTAGGAGAATCTAGAGAACGAGAGAAGGTTGTAGCCTTCTGCAGGTTAAAGCCTGTGTACTGGTATAAAACTACACCAGTATAGAATCATTGTAAAAAGAAGCTTCTAATTGAAAGAAGATAGAGAAATATTGCAGTAGGTGGTTTTCACCCACATTCGGTTTCCACCTTATATCTTGTGTTCTTTGGTGTGATTGTCTGCTCTATTTCTCTTATTCCTGTTTATTGTTATATGGTTCTACCACACAGATTAATGAGCAATATCTGAAGAATAAATTAAATTATAAGTCTGAAAGTTTCATTATTCATATTTGCAAATAGTTGTATAAATTGAAAGAATTTGATAATACTGACTCACCCCCCCCTCTCAGTATTATTTTCAACAATTGGTATCAGAGCAGGTCCTTCAGGAAAAGCTTGATCTCTTGAAGGAAGATCTATCATCATGAGCCCCTATGAAAAGGAAGCATCTATCAGGCCACCGATTTTTGATGGGAGAAACTTCGTCTATTCGAAGGTGAGAATCATTACCTATTTTCAATCTCTTGGTACAAAAGTTTGGGATATTGTGGAAACAGGAAACATATTTCCATCAGCAACTCCTATAGATGCAGCTGGTAAGAAGCAGTATGAAACAAATGCAAAAGCTGTCAATACACTGTTAGGAAGTTTATCCCAATCAGAATTTGTCAAGGTTATGTAGCTAAAAAGCACAAAAGAGATATGGGACAAGATCGTTCTAAGATATGAAGGACATGAACAAGTAAAACGAGCAAAATTACAAACTCTTAGAATTCAATATGAAAATCTCAGAATGCATAATGATGAAAGTGTGGCTAGCTATTTCCTACGTATAGATGAGATCGTAAATTGTATGAAAAACTTGGGTGAAGAAATAAAAGAAGTTGTTGTGGTTGAAAAGGTTCTAAGATCTTTGTCTCCCAAGTTTGACTCAAAAGTTTCTGCCATAGAAGAAAAGAAAAAACTACAGAACCTTACCTTGTCACAACTGCACGGAATTCTAACTTCTTACGAAATGAGAAAAGGAGGACCATTAGACAAGAGGGAAGCTACATTCAAGGCTTCAGGAAAAGGAGATTACTATGAGTCAGGACATATGTCAGAAGAAGAGGAAGAATCAAATTTTGTTAAGAACCTTCAACGGGGAACTGGAAGATTCAGAGGTAAGATGCCTTTCAAATGCTTTGCTTGTGGAAGAGTCGGTTATTATGATGTAAAATGTCCTCATAAACATAAACTGGACAAAGGAAAGGAACCTGTTAGATGGAACAGAAAACAGAATATAAGTAAGAAAATATATTATACGCATGAAGACAGTGATGGATTGTCAAATAGTGATGAAGATGAACAAGGTAATGATAATAGACTTTTGATGGCTTTTGAAGATGATGATTTCTTGGATGCTACAAATGAAGAAGGTCTTTATGAAGAAATTTCTAAACTTAAAGTGTGCTTAGAGGAAAAGAATATGATTATAGATACTCTGACATTCCAACTTGCTGAAAAAGATAAACACAATGAAGAGTTAGAATGTGAAATTGTGGGACTTAGAAACTAAATTGAGAAAACAAAAGCCTTCAATCTCAGATTTGCTAAAGGGTCTGAAACTTTAGATGAGATTATCAAAGTGCAGCATTCTCCTCTAATCAAGACAAGTATCGGATATTCCAAAGAAGCATCTCAAGCTCAGAAGCAAGCGCAGAAGCCATCCACCTCCAAAAGTTATATTGATGCAGCAAGGAGAAGTGAACAAGTTGACAGTCGACAACAAAAGCATAATGCAAATTACCAAGTAAATCAGGGGCAATCTACTTCAAGGATGAACAGAAGCTTCAATCGACCACAGGTAAATCATTCTGGCTCAAGAATGGATGTCAATGGAAACTACAATCATATGGTTGGTAGATTTGATAATTGCAGGAATTTCTTCAATGGCCAATGTTTCTCTGGTCATAACTTTGGTCATAAAGTTGCTCAATGTGTTGCCTATAAGACCATCATGCCTAGGGAAGCTCAAAAACAAAGGAGTATGATAGGAATCATGAAAAGAACCTACAATAACTTCTCTTCTCTTGAAAATGAAATAGAATGTTCTATCTGTAACAATTTCGGTCATGAAGACTCTGAATGCATAAACAGGTTTTGGCAAACAACTCAGAAGGAGCCAGCTTCATTGAGTTCCAAAACATGGAAAAAGAAAGAACCACAACCAGAAAGATGTGGGATAGCCTTATATGCGAAAGGATAGGAAAATCAATGGTACATTGATAGTGGATGCTCAAAACATATGACAGGTGATAAAGAAAAACTTCAGTCATATACTGCCTTAGAAAGGGAAAAGAAGGTCTCATTTGGAAATGACACTCTCACATTCATAAAAGGTAAAGGTTCTGCTTAGTTGAAAAATAAGGTAAAAGCTGGAAATGTTATGTATGTTGATGGCTTAAAACAGAATCTATTAAGTGTCAGTCAAATGTGTGATCAAGGAACTAAGGTAATATTTCGATCAAATGGATGTATTGTTCGTGAGCTAGACACAGGAAAAACAGTGATAAAAGGAACAAGAACTCCAAATAATTTATACATATTCAAAGAAGGAGAAAAAAAATGCTATCTGAGCAAGAATGATGAACACTGGCTATGGCACAGAAGATTGGGGCATATTAGCTTCTCCCAGATAAGGAAAGCGTGCAAATATCAGGTAGTTTGTGATCTTCCTGACATCAGAATTCCAGACAATACAATATGCAAATCATGTCAATTTGGTAAGCAAACCAGAACCAATTTTCCTGAGAAGGAAGGATCAACTAGCAGGGCACTTGAACTTGTTCACACTGATATATGTGGTCCAACTAGGAAGAGGTCACCTCGAGGAGAAGAGTACCTCATATTGTTCATTGATGACTTTTCAAGGATGTGTTGGATAGGACTCATGAAGTATAAAGATGAAGCATTAGAAAAGTTCGCGTCATTCAAAGCTTTGGTTGAAAACGAATCAGATCGTAGAATCAAATGTCTCAGATCCAATCGAGGAGCGAAATTTACCTCAAATGAATTCTTCAATTTTTGTGAAGAACATGGAATAAGAAGGGAATTTTGAGCTAAAAGGACTCCTCAACAAAATGGAGTAGTGGAAAGGATGAACAGAACGGTTCAAAAAATGGCTCGTGCTATGCTTGATGAGTTTGGAACTCCTGCAACCTTCTGGGCTGAAGCCGCATTTGCCGTTGTTACTATCTTCAACAAGACAAACATCCGGGTAAACAACACTCAGACTCCTCATGAACTTTGGTATGGTAAGACTCCCACGGTAAAATACTTCAAAATTTTTGGAAGCAAATGCTACATTAAAAGCATTGATGAAAATCTTGGCAAATTTGAACCTAGAGCAGATGAAGGCATTTTACTTGGTTACTCTCCCCACAACAAAGCTTACAACTGTTACAATAAAAGACTGGGAAACATTGTTGAAAGCATTGATGTAGTGGTTGATGAAGAACGAAGCACTCCTAGACAAGTAAAATCTGAAGAATTCGAAGATGGCGAAGACTATCCATCAACATCAAATCAGATTCATGATGAAGAAGAAACCCATGAGGCACTAGAAGAATAAATAAGGATAGATTAAAAGACTCCATCCAGATACTTTCAGAAGAATCATCCTGAATCTCAAAATTTGGGGCAGAAAGAGGCAGGTGTACAAACAAGAAGAACCATTTCAGAAGCTTCAAGCTATCTAGCATTGCTCTCCTCCACTGAACCGCAAAATGTAAGAGAGGCTTGCAAAGATGAATGTTGGGTCAAGGCCATGGATGAAGAGTTCGAGTAGATTGAAAAGAATAACACTTGGGAGTTTGTTCCTAGACCAAAAGATAACAATGTCATAGGGACAAAATGGATTTTCAAAAATAAGCTAAATGAAAATGGAGAAGTGGTTAGAAACAAGGCAAGACTTGTATGTAAAGGGTATGCGCAATAAGAAGGCCTAGACTTTGAAGAAAATTTTGCACCAGTTGCCAGACTTGAGGCTATTAGGATGTTCCTTGCTCTCTCTGGCTTTCAGAAGTTCAAAGTATTTCAGATGGACGTAAAATCTGCCTTTCTGAATGGGGACCTAGAAGAAGAAGTATATATTGAGCAACCATATGGATTCATCCTTGGAAATGATCCAAAACTTGTATGTAGACTTAAGAAGGCACTCTATGGTCTTAAACAGGCTCCAAGGGCATGGTACTATCGTCTGGACAAATATCTCCATCAATAAGGTTTCTCAAAAGGCTCAGCAGATAGCAATCTATATATAAAAATTGATAATGATAAATTGCTAATACTTGTTGTATACGTTGATGATATCTTTTTTGGCAGCAATGAAGAAGCCATGAGTCAACACTTTGCTTTGGTGATGAAAAAAGAATTTGAAATGTCCTTTCTTGGTGAGGTGACATATTTCCTTGGTTTACAAATCCAACAAAATAAAGATGGTATCTTCTTATCACAAACCAAGTACCTAAAGCAGGTCTTGAAGAAATATGGCATTGAAGACTCAAAACCGGTGTGCACCCCTATGGTAACGGGATGCACCCTTAGCACTAATGATGAATCAACTGCAGTATATCAACCAACCTATAGATCCATGATTGGTAGTCTACTCTATCTTATAGGAACTCGGCGAGACATCATGCATGTAGTGGGAATAGTTGGAAGATTTCAAGCTAATCCAAAGGAAGCACACCTTCAGGTAGTTAAGAGGATCTTCAAATATCTTCAAGGAACAAAAAACTATGGCTTATGGTATTCTAAAGATGCAGATCTCACACTTCATGCATATACAGATGTAGATTGGGCAGGAAGCATGGATGATAGAAAAAGCACTAGTGGTGGTGAATTCTTTATGGGGTCTAGATTAGTATCTTGGTTCAGCAAGAAACAAAGTTCAATTGCTTTATCTATAGCTGAAGTAGAGTATGTGGCTGCTGCATCTTGCTACACACAAATTCTTTGGATGATGCAAACTTTGAAAGGTTTTCAAATCACCTGTACACCTATCTCCATCTTTTGTGATAATACAAGTGCAATCAGTATTTCAAAAAATCCTGTCATGCATTCAAAGACTAAGCACATACATGTCAAGTATCATTTTCTAAGGGAACAAGTGCTTGAACAAAAGGTTAAATTGGACTATGTTCCCTCTAAGGAACAAGTTGCTGATATACTCACCAAACCATTACCTAGGGAGACATTTGAATACCTTAGAGATAAGCTGGGGGTAGTTGATGCATCATCTTGCTGTTGAATCTTGTCTGTTTCAGAGAAAAGTTGTTGTACGGGAGTTTCCTGAGGTGGATACGCATACATAAGCCGATTTATGTGGGTCAGGCTCTAGGTGAAGAGAGTCCATCTGACACGAGTCTAGGGGGAGCATATATTCTTCTAATAATACATTGTTGGCATTATCTTAGAAGATCTTGGCTCGATTTCTCATTTGTTTTTGGTTTGGGTGGTATAGATGCAGAACGAGATCAATGGTTGCTGGTCTAAAGGCTGATTGACAGATACTATTGGGGATAGCTGTTGTCTTGCCGTAGATATTTTATCTCTATGTCATGTACTTCTTTTGTATCAAGGTCGTGTAACGACCTATTTTTGTTTTACCCACTATGCCTGGGATGAATGATGTAATTTTCTTGTTTTATCTTTGGTGTATCCCCATTTGATTGGGAGGATGAGTCAATATTGGTATCTACCCACTTCCTTGGGAGATGTATATATGTATGAGTCCTCGGTAGTAGGAAAAGTCATGTTTCCGATCATCTTTTGTATATCAGGGGGAGCTTTGACAGCACAACAGAACAGAGCATTCAGCATGTACTCAGGGGGAGCATAACCCTTTGCCCTTGATGTCAAAGGGGGAGGATGTTTTTGACTGACTTGGGGTTGCCATCAAGTCCAAAGGGGGAGATTGTTGGCATTATGACACATGAGTGGTTCTATGGCACAGGTGTTGTCCTTGATGGAAACTCACTCAAATTGCAAATCCCAAGTTTAGGCACTCAAAGAATGAAGAAAATAAGATATCCGCAGGTTCCTGTTCAAAAAGATGCAGTCCTTAGCTAGTTCCGTAGGTGCACCGTTGAAAAGATGTGGACATGTTTGCAGGTGTTCCGAACAAAAGGGGCGAACCTAAAGTGCACGGACTTTCATGCAAAGAAAAATGTGCACATGGAAAATCTTATGTTTGGTCCATGGTATTTAGTCTGACGTTTTTGATCCTATGGTTTTGGTCTGTGGTTTTGCATCTAAAATATTGAACCTAGGTTTTGGGTCCCTAGTTTTCGATCTCTATGGTTTTGGACCATGGTTTGAGTAAGGCCTAGTCTATAAAAAGGAAAGGAGATCATTTGGCTGAGTACAAGTGTGTTGAATATCTTAAGAAGAACAAGAACTGAAATACTAGGGATCGGTTGGTGAGTTATAGCTGGACCTAAATCAAGGAGAAACCTGAGCATTACAAGACAGATCTACTGAAGGGTTGAGATCTCCTTGGCGCATGATCAGATCTGTAAATCTGATAGTTTGGGGGTATAAGCGAAGATTGATAAATTGTCTATTCCCGAAGGTGCGTGGTCCAGACACAGGTTCAGGTGAAGAGGTGCACAGTCCAAACACGGGTGCAGGTGCGGAGGTGCATGGTTCAGACACGGGTTCAGGTGCGGAGGTGCGCAGTCCAGACATGGGTGTAGGTGCGGAGGTGCACAGTTTAGACACATCACAGGTGCAGAGGTTCGCAGGACTGGACTTAGCAAAAGTGCAGATATCCACAGGTTTCTATTAGTGAAGTTGCGGAATTTTATTGAAATATATTATAGTTGCTTTTGTCTATTGTTGCAGTGTTCTAGGTTTAGAATTGGTGTCTGGTATTGGTATTGTTTTCTGGTTACAACATTCTAAGAAGTTATTGTTTGATTCAGTAGTTGTTTTTGGAAAAGAGATTGGTTGATGCACATAAACTTGATGATTATTTGATGTTCATGGATCTAGTCTAAAAATTTATGACACATGGTCCCTGGAAGAAAAGAGAAGGTTGAAGCCTTCAATAGGTCAGCACCTACGTACTAGTACCTCAGCTAGTACAAGAGCTAAGGGGGTTTGAGGTCCCTTCGAGGAGAATCTGGAGAATGAGAGGAGGTTGTAGCCTTCTGCAGGTTGAAGCCTGCGTATTGGTATAAGACTGCACAAGTACAAAATCATTGTAAAAAGAAGCTTCTAGTTAAAAGAAGATAGAGACATATTGCAGCAGGTGGTTTTCACTTACATTGGGTTTCCGCCTTATATCTTGTGTTCTTTGGTGTGACTATTTGCTCTATTTTTCCTGTTCTTGTTTATTGTTATATGGTTCTACCACACAGATTAATGAGAAATATCTGAAGAATAAATTAAATTATAAGTCTGAAAGTTTCATTAGTCAGATCTGCAAATAGGTGTATAAATTGAAAAGAATTTGATAATACTGATTCACCCCCCCTCTCAGTATTATTTCCAATAGAAGATTGAACCTTTTTGACTAAGTTCCTATATCGTCGCTAGTAAACCCTTAAAATCCTCAATGATTCCCTATCATGCACTGTATCATTGTGACGTCGTCGCTAGTCCCCAGTTCATGACCCATGACGATCCAAATTTGGGGAATTAGTTCAAACAGTCGGCCTTCTGGATGTCTCTAGACTTGGTTGTTGGGTCAGTTTGGGTCACTTTTCTGCCTTTGGGATGGTGGTTCCACCTCGTGCAACCTCCCTTGAGGATAAGCTCCCTCTTCTACCTTTCATGGAGTCTCCTTCTCCTATTAAAGCACTCACCTTTGATATGATCAGCTAGTTAGTAATCCCTTTGGTTGAGCAGTGCTATTAGTGCTTTTGAGTTTGATAGATAGGTAGTGTGGGTGTGACAAGTGTGAGATTGTTGATAGCTTGTGGAAGGTTGTGGAGTTCCCTTAACTTTGTGTTAAAGCTTATGAGTGAGAGAGAGACATTGTATGTTGGGAGATTCATCCTTGAAGAGTGAATGCTTGAGAAACATATTGGCTGGATCCTCTAAGAAGGCTTGTGACGTCAAGACTCAGTTGTAAGCTTGCTCTCATTGAATTATTAATACAATCAATGATGTTTTCCTCTATCTTGTATGTAATTTACTTGATAACTCATGACTTC
Organism: Pinus taeda; assembly: GCA_000404065.3. Classification (NCBI taxonomy): domain Eukaryota; kingdom Viridiplantae; phylum Streptophyta; class Pinopsida; order Pinales; family Pinaceae; genus Pinus; species Pinus taeda. The sequence goes on along the minus strand of APFE031529022.1, from coordinate 118,082 downwards.
TTGACTTTGTGAGTAAATATATCATTGTTGTTTTCCAGTTACGTACTTTGTTGTATTTTCTTTGCATTGTTTCAGGTTGATCACTCATTGAGGAGAAGGAAACGAAAGCTGGAGTAGTGCAAAAGAACTTCATCAACCACTGGTTGAGGTAGGCCTCCAACAATGACTATTTAAGGAAATCAATTGTTGATCTGTCTTTGCTGTGACTAGACCCACTCTAGGGCTAGAGGGGTTGCCTCTGTCCACAGAGGGAACACTTTCCTACATCACAACTTTGTATCTTAATTGCCTATCACCTGGTCTTTTTCACCTTAGCTTAGACATATTGTCATGAACAGTGACAACAACAGTCACCTCCATGTGTATCCACATAGCAGCGCAACCCCTTCTACACAACTGCGACCCTTGTGACATACCGATTCTACGTGCACCCTTGTTGTCACATAGTTTCCTCATAGACTTCTTTATCATCCCGCACTCTCTTTCAACTATCTAGAGTGGTGAGAATGTATATTGATTGGTTAGTTAGGCTGTCGGCCCACCTGTGTAGAGCTTCAAGCGATTGCCATTTACTCTGCTTGGGAAGGGATCTCCATTAAGCTTACTGAGCTAGATCGTGCCTCCATCTGTGACTTCTTTGACTACATAGGGTCCCAACAAATGCATTCGTAGCTTTCTACGGAATTTCTCAAACTTGCTATCATATAGTAATACTAGATCATTTTCTTTGAATGTGCGCAACTTGATATGGTGATCATGCCAATATGTTTCCCATTGCTTATATACCTGCTAATGGAATCTTGCCAAAAATTGTTCCTCCTCAAGTTCTTCCAGCTACGTGAGCCTTTCTTCCAAAGCCAGCGGTCTTCCATGCCTGTCATTACTGTTATTCACAAACTAGGTAAAATGTAATCCATTGGCATGATGGATTCCATGCCATAGACTAATCATAAAGGTGTCCGACTTGTCAACTTATCTCATGTGGTCTGGTATGCCCATAGCACACTAGGTATGTGCAAATCTCAATCGTTTCACTGTGCATTACATACCTTGGTTAACGTAGTCTCCAAAATTTTGTTGAAAGCTTAAACAGTCCCATTCGCTTGTAGATGGTACAATGTACTATGTTGATGATATATTTGGAATTCCTTAGTGAGCGCGCTAATAGTCTCATTCGGGAAGTCTATTCCTAGGTTTCTCATTAAAATTTTTTGGCATCCAAACCATGTCAACACATTTTCGAATAAAAATTTTGCAGCTGTAGCAGTCGTGTAGTCTTTAACCGGTTGTGCTTCCACCCATCGAGTCAAGTATTCTATCACGGTGATGATATAGCATGCACCCATATTTCCTTGAGGTGTGATAGGCCCCACAAAGTCGATCACCTAGTTTTTGAATGGTTGCATCGTCATCTGTGGCTTAAGTGGCATTTCATCACTTTGTGATGGTTTCCTAGTCCATTGACATATGTCGCAGGCCCGATAGTATGCTTTTAGGTCTTGATGTAGAGTTGGCCACCACAGTCTAGCATGAAGAATGTTTTGTGCTGTGGTGTGTCCTGCATAATGTCCTCCTACAAACTCCCCATGTGCTTCAGCAAGGATCCATCCTTGTTCAAATTCAGGTACATACCTTTGTAATATTTCATCATTTCCCATTTTGTAGAGGTGCCCTCCAATAATAGTAAATTCTGTTGTGCGTATCACCAGTTCTTTCTTCTACTAAGCTGAATACCCCTATGGTGTGGTCCCTGTAGTTAAGAAGTGGATTATGTCATCAAAGTGGCCATCCGCGATGCGCACTACATAAAGTGGTGCATGAGGTAGTCCTTCTTCTATGTTTGTGGGCTCCTCACTATTCTCAATTCGTGATAGGTGATCTGGACCTGCGTTAAGATGTCCCAACTTTATGATGACCTCGAAATCATATTCTTGAAACAATAACAACCATCAACAAATGCACCCTCAACATAGGCTTATTCACTAAGTATTTGAACATGGAATGATTAGTATACATATTAAAGTGTTCTTCAAGTAGATAATGGTGGTATTTCTGGAGTGTGTATACCATCGCCAACCCCTCATGGTCAGTAGTGGAGTAGTTCTTTTCAGCTTTGGATAGCCTCTGTCTTGCAAACATGATCGGGTGATTGAGGCCTTCCACACCTTCCTGCATAAGTACAATGCCTAGCGCAATACATGACGCATCAACCTGTACATGAAATTTGATGTCCCACTTTGGAAAGACCAAAATGGGTGCAGATGCCATTTATTCCTTAAGAAACTCCAAACTCTTCTTACATTCCTCATTCCAACAATAAGTAGCGTCCTTTTTGAACAATTGTTCCATAGGTGCCGTGATTTGTGCATAGCTCTTAATGAACTTTCGGTAGTACCTAGTGTGTCCCATTGTGGTGTGCAATTGTTTGACGCTTCATGGCACCTCCAAATTGAGCATGACAACAACCTTCATGGGATCCACCACTAGGCCTTGTTGGTAGACCATATGATCAGGCAAGTTTTCGAAGGGAACAAGGAAAGTGCATTTCTTAAGATTCAATGCAATCTGGTGTCATCGGCACATATCCAACATCAACTGTAAGCTCGTGATGTGTTTCTTGACTAGCCCAAATATAGTCTAATCATCAAAGTAAACTTCCACAAACTTATGGATGAATTCATTGAACACGGCCACAACTACGCGTGAAAATATCGTCTGGGCACTCTTTAACCCAAAGGACATAACCATGTATTGAAAACATCCTCATTCAGTCATGAAGGTGGTCTTGCTTCTATCTTCTAGCACAATCTTGATCTGATGGTACCCTAAAAACCCATCCGCAAACGAGTACACTTCATGTCTGCTAACATTCTCCAGAACTTCATCTGTAAATAGCTTCAGGAACGGGCCATGAACACAGGTGTCATTCAGTTTTCAGAGGTCCACGTAAATTTGAACTTCACCCTTCTGTTTCTTCTCCTGAACTATCATAGGACTCACCCAATCAGACTCTTCCATATGTTCAATAGTTCCTGCTACCAGCATTTTGTCCAATTCTTCGAAGACCTTTTCCTTATACTTTGGATTCAAGCGGTAGGGATGCTACTTAACTAGCTTCGCGTATGGTTTCAGAGTTGTCTTCATCACCCCTCAGTCACCAAGGATCCCTTTTAACTCAGTTAGTTTGGTGGGGAGTAAGTCTTGATATTCGCGAAGTAACTCGATGACGTTACTCACCGTGGCATCGTCCCAATAATCCCCAAGCGTTGCGTACTTTGGCTCCTCCTCTGTACCAATGTTCACATGTTTTGTCTTTAGTGGTGTGGTGATGTCTGGGTCCTTTATGACAGATCTATGAACCTCATGACTTCCCTGTGTCTCCAGAATATTGATGTTTTTGGGATCATCATCATGATCTTCTATCTGCACGTTGTAACATTCTAGGGCCTGGCTCAACTGTTGCAACCACTCTGGCTCCACTATTTGTTAGGTCCCTATAATACTAGTGATTACCCCATTAATATTGTAGTTGTATCTCTTATTAATATTGTTGTGCCCCTATTGTCCCCATATTGTTATTATTGTGCCCCATAGAATCCCTCTATTGTTGTTTTTGTGCCTTTATATTATTATTGTTAGGTGAGCTGGGTTATATTGTGACTCCTTAGACACCTATATATAGAAAGGAGGTTTTGTCATTTGAATCATCAAAGAATCATTCATTTCTATAATGTAAAGGAGGTTGCCCCCTCGAAGAGGTTGAATTCTAAGGTGTTGATCTATCTTTTTTATGCTTTTGTGAGCCAGTTTCATAACATTTGGTATTAGAGCTTTGGATTCTAGGGTTTTGCTACTCCAAATAGGTCATCATGGCATTTTCACTATAAATTTTTTCTGCGATGTTTCAAAAGAGAAAAAAAAACCCGCTTGAGATGAAATAGCACTGAATCTTGGATCCAAATTTCACAGCTTTTCGTGCTATATTTGTGGAGATATGATCAGAGGAATTTGGTCTTTTTGCAGACTCCTAAATTACATTCCAAACAGGTGACATAGGGAAATCATCATAAATTTCTCTCTGAGAATATCATTGAGGTTTTGTTAGAAGGTACAGAAAGAGGACGGATTTTAGTTTCCTGTATATATTTTTCAAAGCCAAAGGTCAAAACAAGGACACATGGCATGTGGGACAAGTTTGCTCTACTGAAGTAGTCTATAATCAGGTCACTGTGGGAGCTTTGGCATAACTCTTCCTTGAAGAATCCGATTTGGATCATGTGGGTGGTGTTGGAAAGAGGACATAGAGGGCTACTGTAGATCACAATTTCAAAACTAGATGATTAGAAATTATAGAGATACATTAGAGGCAATATCGAGCTCCTATAAAGTGAAAAAAGGTGTGCATAGTTTTTTAAATTTTTTCTTAAGCTTGGTTTGAAAAATTATTTTGAAGGAATTCAAAGGGCATAGTAAAGCATTATTATCAGTAATTGATTCCCCGAGGAAATAAAATGAAAACACCTAGTAAGTAACCTGAAAGATCTAGTATGACTAATGAAGAAGAGGAAGAAATGCTACATGATATATCAAAATTATAAGACCAAGTGCAACAAATGTCACTCTCACAAAAGCTAACAAAAGCTAAGATAAATGGCGTGGAATCTAAGATAAAGGGCGTGGAAGCTAAGATGAATAATGTGGAAGCTAAGATGGATGATTTGAAGATAGATTTGAAGATATATTTGAAGAGAGACATGTCATATTTGAAGATAGATTTGAAGATAGACATGGCAGACTTGAAGATAGATTTGAAAATTTTTCTACAAGAAATACTCACTAATGGTGAAAGGGTAGTAAAAGGAAACTCATGATGTGAACAAAAGAAATGTTAATCATGATTTCATAGACTCTAATGTGGGATTGAAGACCCACCATATTCCAAAAATCGATATGAGGAAGTTTGATGGCAAGGATCCCACAACATGAATATTACAGATGAAGAAATTTTTCAATCTGAATAATGTGCAAAACACACAAAAGGTACGTATTGCAACTTTATATTTGGAACCAAATCAGTTTGTATGGCATCAATGGCTTTTCTCTCGTAAACAAATTATCACTTGGGAAATTTTTACGAAAGAATTGACAGCACATTATGAGGATACAAAAAGAAACACTTTTTTTAGCCAATTGATAAGTCTCAAACAAAAAGGGTTCAATAATGGAGCACATTGAGGAGTTCCAATAATTGAACATAAGGGTAAAAAATATTCTAGAGGAGCATGGGATTGATGTGTTCATAGGGGCTTTAAAGGATAATATCCAACATGATTCTTGCCTTTTGGAACTTGATTCATTAGAGAAGGCATTTAGGTTAGCAAGAAAAATCGAAGGCAAAATTATGGCCACTGGGAAGCATACCACTCACAACTATAAAGATGGAAGTGTTGTTGCCCCTAGTCTTACACAACCTATAAGGTTGACACCACAACAAATGGAAGAAAAAAGAGCAAAAGGGCTTTGTTACAATTGCGATAACAAATACACTAAAGGTCATAAGTGTGCTAAGAAGAAATTATTCTACATAGATTGTGAAGAGAAAGAAGAAAAGGAGCAAGAGAGCTCAAAAGAAGAGGATATACTCTAGAAAAAAAGCCTAGATAAATTAGAAATGAATCTGACCATATCTTGTAATGCATTGGTGGGAATTACCACTCCTCAAACCATCAAGATAGAAGGACAAATCAAGAAGAAAAAGGTAATAGTGTTGATTGATTCAGGAATTACCCACAATTGTATTCATTGTAAGGTAGCAAAAGAATTGAATTGCTTCCTATATCTAGCGCTAGAGTGTTAGGTGATGGTTGCAAATGGAGGAGCAATAAATTTATCTAGAAAATGCTATAATATCAAGCTATACATGGGATAATATGTATTGAATAGCCCAATGCCTTCCATTCCAATGGGAGGTGTTGATGTTGTACTAGGAGTCCAATGGCTACAATCCTTGCATACAATAGCTTTTAATTTTCAAGAACTTTTCATGAAATTTTCTGTGGAAGGAAAGGAAGTTGAATTAAGGGGTATTGTAGGGAGACCATGACAGATAATCATCTCTAACAGTATGAAAAAGCTTCTAAAAAAGAAACAAGAGGTGTAATTGCGCAATTTTGTTCGCTAGATGTTTCCACATTGAAATCATCTATTTCTCCAAATCTCCAAAAATTCTTCGACAATCATTCTAAGTATTTGAGACTCCCAAAGGTCTCCCAACTATTTGTGTTCATGATCATGCTATTCATCTAATTCCAGGAAGCGTTCCTCCAAACATTAGGCCGTACAGATATCCCTATGCCTAAAAGAGTGAAATTGAATGTATGGTTGCACAAATGCTAGAGGCTCGTATAACTGAACCTAGTCAAATTTCTCTCTGCTCCAGTAGTATTAGTGCACAAAAAGGATGGATCATGGCACATGTGTCCGAATTATAGGGATCTCAACAAGCTCACTATTAAAGGTAAGTTTCCAATTCTTGTCATTGATGAATTAGTGGAAAAATTGCATGGATCAATTTACTTCACCAAGTTGGACCTTCGTTCACGATATCATCAAATCAAAATGAAGACTACAGAAATTCTGAAAACAACATTTAGAACTCATGACGGTCATTATGAATTTCTGGTCATGCCTCTTGGCCTTACCAATGTACCTTCTACATTTCAAGGTTTGATGAATTCCATTTTCAAACCCTTAGAAAATGTGTTAGTATTTTTTGATGATATACTAATCTACAACAAGTCTTGGAAGGATCATGTTGAACATGTTGACAGGGTGCTACAACTGTTGGAGGAAAAATAATTATATGCAAAAAGATCCAAATGTTTTTTTGGAGTACAAGAGGTGGAATATCTGGGTGTTATTGTATCTCATGAAGGAGTTAAGGTAGACCCTAGCAAAATTAAATACATTAAGGAATGGAAAAGCCCCACATCCATAAAGCATCTGCGAGGATTTCTCGGGTTGACAAGGTATTATCACAAGTTTGTTACGAATTATGGGAGAATAGTAGCACCTCTAACAACATTATTGAAGAAAGATGCATTTTCATGGACTCCAGAAGCAACAAAGGCCTTCGAACATCTTAAAGAGGCAATGCGCCAAGCACTGGTCTTAGCTACACTAGACTTCACAAAAACCTTTATTGTGGAATGTGATGCTTCAGGAAATGGAATTAGTATTGTTTTAATGCAAGATGAAAGACCCATTTCTTTTGAAAGTCATCCAATCAAGGGAAATTTTTTACATAAAGCTATTTATGAGAAGGAAATGTTTGCAATAATACATGCACTTAAGAAATGGCGACCCTACGTAATGGGAAGACACTTCAAGGTAAAAACGGATCATGATAGCCTTCAATACTTTTTAGAACAAAGATTTATTCTATTAAGAACAAAAAAATTGGCTCACAAAGATGTTGGGTTATGAGTTTGAAATCATCTACAATAAAGGGAAGTAACCTATAACCTTTTTTAAACATGAAACATGGAAAACTGGGTAAACTCGAGAAATTGTACGAAGCTCCAATTTGTATGCCATAGTACCAATATTTTGCAACACCTTGTATGGACCATAATACTTTGGTGATAATTTATTATCCTTCTTAGCTTGCTTGAGGGACATTTGTTTATATCGTTGTAGCCATAGGAATACCCAATCACCTACATCACAACTTCTTTCATTGTGATGTTGATCTGCCTGTTGTTTTATTCTATTATGTGCCAACATGAGGTTATCATTTAAGAGTTGGAGGACTTCTTGTCGATGCTCAATGTGATGTTCCAATACTTGAACCTTAGAATTTTCTCTTAAATATGATGTGATGGATGGTGGCTGATATCCATAAACTACCATAAATGGGGTCATTTTTGTTGCTGTATGGAAGGAAGTGTTATACCACCATTCAGACAAAGGAAACCATTTGACCCATTGTGTCTGTTTATCATATACAAAGCAACGAAGATATCCTTCCAAACATTTTTTTACTATCTCAGTTTTCCCATCAGATTGAGGATGATAATATGAGCTATGAGCCAACTGAGTACCGAGACAAGAAAATAATTCTGTCCAAAAATTTCCAGTGAAAATGGGATCTCTATCATTTACAATAATCTTTGGGTTTCCATGTAGCTTTTGAATTGTTTCCATAAATGCAGTAGAAATTGTATTGGCTTTAAATGGATGTGATAATGCACAAAAGTGTGCATACTTGGAAAGACTGTCAACTACCACCATGATTACACTCTTTCCCTCACACTTGGGTAAACCTATGATAAAATCCATTGAACCTACTCCCAATGTTGGCTTGGAATGGATAAAGGTTGTAATAGACCCGGGGTCTTAACTATTTCAACTTTATTTTCTTGGAAAACCAAGCATTTTGCCACAAACTTTTAAATATCTGATTTAAGGCCATCCCAAAAAAATTCCTTCTTAACCCTATGGTAAGTTTTTAAAAATCCTGTGTGCCCTCCTAAGGGAGAAGTGTGCAATTCCATAAGAATCTTTTGTTTGAGTTAGGAATTCTTACAGAGGTATAAGCGATATTTGTACCATAACGAATCATTTTTCCAGCTAAATGTATCAAATGTACTAGAATCTTGTTCTAACTTTCGAATAAGTGCTCACACTTCTTCATCATTCTTCCATTCCTCCCTTGCTTCGTTTATCCAATCTGGTTGGATAATAGAAATGGCTCATAACAATGCTTCCACATCCTCATCCTTTCTTGAGAGTACATCTACCACCACATTTTGGTTTCCTTTTTTGTAGATGATTTCAAAGTCATAACCCAACTTCTTTGTGACCCACTTTTGTTGCTCTCCAGAGGATAATCTTTGTTCTAAAAAGTATTTAAGGCTATCATGATCCGTTTTTACCTTGAAGTTTCTTCCCATTAGGTAGGGTCACCATTTCTTAAGTGCATGGAGTATTGCCAACATTTCCTTCTCATAAATAGCTTTGTATAAAAAATTTCCTTTGATTGGACGACTTTAAAAAGTAATGGGCCTTTCATCTTGCATCAGAACAGCACCAATTCCATTTCCTGAAGCATCACATTCCACAATAAAGGCTTTTGTGATGTCCGGTGTAGCTAAGACCGGTGCTTGGCACATTGCCTCTTTAAGATGTTCAAAGGCCTTTGTTGCTTTCGGAGTCCATGAAAATGCATCTTTCTTCAATAATGTTGTTAGAGGTGCTGCTATTCTCCCATAATTATTAACAAACTTCCGATAATACCCTGTCAACCCAAGAAATCCTCGCTGATGCTTTATGGATGTGGGAATTTTCCATTCCTTAATGGCTTTAATTTTGCTAGGGTCTACCTTAACTCCTTCATGAGATACAATATGACCCAAATATTCC
>APFE031529022.1:85084-108639 GCA_000404065.3 Pinus taeda | reverse complement strand
CACATGGGAGGATGAGAATTTTATACAGAAGCATCCAGAACTACTCAAGCATTGAGGACAACACTTTTTTGAAGGAGAGGGGCATGTTAGGTCCCTATAATACTAGTTTACCCCATTACTATTGTAGTTGTATCGCTTACTAATATTGTTGTACCCCTATTGTCCCCATATTGCTATTACTGTGCCCCACATAATCCCTCTATTCTTATTTTTATGCCTTTATATTATTATTGTTAGGTTGGCTAGATTATATTTTGACTCCTTAGACTCTTATATATATAAAGGAGGTTTTTTTCATTTGAATCATCAAAGAATCATTCATTTGTGTAATGTAAAGGAGGTTTCCCCCTCAAAGAGGCTGAATTCTAAGGCATTGATCTATCTTTTCTATGTTTGTGTGAGCTGGTTTCATAACACTATTTCTTTTGCTTCCAGTGGTATTTTGAAAATGGCGGCCTTCACAACTTGCAGCACATCATCCACAGTATCCATCCATTGGTCCTCAAATAATAACATTAATAAGAATCCTTCGTGCAAGATATCCCAGTAGCCTGTACCACAACAGAGTTCTGGCTCAGAATACCAGTTCCTGGGGATGACACCTAGGGTGTGATAAAATAAGTTTACCCGCTGTGGCTGGGGTTCTTCTCCATAAGATTTGGTCCATTTTGTGAGGTGCATGCATGCGTCATTACATCCATCATATTTCTTGGTTATTTGTAGTTATGGCTTCCCAAACCTTATCTACATCATCCTCCTGCAGTTGCGCCAGTCTTTAAAGGTTCCTTCATGCATTCTCCAACAATGCGCAGGTGTTGTGCACAACGCCCATTTTAATGCATTGAACCTCTGGTGCATGGGTACCACGCTATCAAACTTGATCAGGAATTCGTACACCGCTGTCAACCCATCATATGTCGATAGATCACAATCCTAAGCGGTTACGCAACACAGGGATCGTGTCATCATGTTGCAGTTTATCATTGTTACTCCATTCAATCGATTATGCCAATGCTTATCTTCTTCCTCTGAATTCAAGGAGTAGGAATGTGCACTTACCCACAATATTATTCCATCTACAGTTATATTTACCCAATCCGGGTTTCTCACAGTTATCTTATAGATACAATCCAGTTCACCATAACTTCCTTTGTTGTGCACAGGTTCAGTGTAGCGTGCTCCTTCAGTCGGGTCTAGCGGAATGACTACGTGGAGTGACTTTTTCTCAAATATCATCTTCCACTTCTTTAAATTAATGACTCCATTCATATCTATAGCTCATTCACTCCCTAACAATGCGGGGTAAGGGTTACTGTCATCCACAATTTCTATTACCTCAAAGTCTATTTGTGTGCTCGTGCCTTCTATATCCATTGTGATTCCTTGCAATCTCCCCATGGGTAAAATATTTTCTTGGTTGGCCATCCATAATTGAATAGGAGACCGCTATAATGTGGCCCTGCCCATGCATTCCCAAGTCTGTTTAGGTAGCACCTTTGCATCCGAGCCTAAGTCCATAATGATTTGATCCATCTCATTGTCGCCAATATGTGTTGTTAATCACATTTCCCTTCCAGTGTGCAAAGCATGTTTCCCTAGTTTTCGAACCACGCGAGGTTCACCTAACCCTGCACACCTAGTTATTAGCTTGTGTAATCCTTTAACCACCTTATTGTTGCATAGAAACTTCATGCATGTCTCTAAAAAGGTAGTTAGCACAGAGGGATCTATTTCTAGCTTGGGTTGATGCTTACAACCTGGGGTAGAGACCTCCGTGAAGCTCCTCGTAGCTTCCATACATGTCTCCTTGTGAACCCCTAAGTCTTCCTTGGTTAGTTTCCCCTTATCTTCCCCTGTGGCTACGCCACTTCTGAGCATCATGTTAACGTTGGGGTCTTCCTCACTTGGTTCAGACCTCATCATTTGGACGTTTTGCATTAGCGTAGGTTAAGCTGCCCTTTTCTCACATATCGGCACTATCGATGTGGGTAAATCTACCATTTCATGATTGAATTGCTCATAGTAGGGGCACGATATTCTAGTTGGGTTGGTACAATCATGCGCATAGTACCCCGATCCTCCACAGTTATAATAGATTAATTGCCCTCGGCCCCTTCGTAGCCCCATTCCTCCCCATCCTCATCGTCACCCCTAGAACCCTCCACGTGTTATCGCTATGGCTAGATCCTGACCTTGCGCCTCAGTCTACATGCTATAGGCAGGTGCTCGATCCATCAACAATCCATAAATATGATAGTCTCGTTCATCGTGGCCCACCAATTAGCAAAAATTGCAAAATAGCTATTGGGGGGTCTGAGTAAACTTTTGGAGTAGGTGACAGCTGTTCGTGATGTGCTCTCCTCCCACCTGATAGATTGCGCACTAGAGAGAGGGCGTTGCACTTGGCCCCGCTTGTACGTCTAGTCACAATGGCATTGGTCCCCCCACTACCAAATAGTTCACAAATACCGGACAATGATCATTATCATGGCCCTGGCTTCTACATTTTATGCACCAAACATATTCTCGCACTTCTGACCGAGGCGCCTTCTCTTATTTTCAATTCTGCATTTCCAGGCATAGGTTTTGTAATTGTGCCTGGATCTTCTGAACTCCCAACCCAAGATCCTCTATTGGAGTCTCATGCAACCTCATCACTATCTCTAATGCTTCACCTTGGGTCAAGATCTTCTTCTGTGACAATGCCATCCTTAGATGCGGCATTAAAGACACCAAAAATCATGCACAATGTTGCGCATCTATTAGCATCATGTTAAACTCTCAAATTGTACTCTTCAATCTCTGATCCAGATCCCACGGGGTTTCGCCTGGCAACATTACAATCTCTTTGAACCCAGTGATCGACTGCGTATCTGACTTTGGCCAGCTAAACTCTTTGTTGAATGCATCCTAGATCTCCACTATCCTGGCATTTGGGTGATCGCTAAAGTGCTTGATATACCAATTTAGCGCGTGATCCTGCAGTGCACTCACCAAGGTAGCATTTTTATTGTTATCATTTGTAACTCCATGCGCTTCCCACATTGCCCTTACTACAAACCAAAATTATTCCGGATCTTCGCTTCCTACTCCTTTGAATACAGGAAACTTGATTGTACTCACCATATTAAACTTTTGGTTTGGCGGGGGAGTATGCAGGCGTGCTAAGGCCAACCACAAACTCATGGATCTCCATATATATGTATCAATCTAGCCACCTCTTCTCATATAATTGTGGGTTTTTATTTTTTGGTACCAAGAACTCATTTAGCTTTGACTCCATTCAATCTTCAATCTCTTTCTTCATAGGGTTCCAACGTTCTGACATTAGACATCCCTTACGCAGATCCCGATCTTGGAAATAGAACCATTTGTTGGCTTGTTGGGGCCTGACCTAGGTTCAGAAGTGATTTATCCAAACAAATCCCATTCTACCACCCTTTTGGCAATAGTCCGTGGAGCACAGACTAAAGTCTCACCCGAGGTAGTAGGGGAGGGTGCTGGAACTAAGTTTCCACACCCTTGGGATGTCTTGATGGGGTTTGAAAGGGTCGCGAACCGATCTGTGTCCTCGCACCACTCTGTACTACTGTTAGGGTTCTGTGTAGCTCTAGGCTATTCCGCTTTATTATTAACGAGTTTGTTATAGATCAGATCTAATCCATGAGGTCTTTAAGAAAACATTTAATAGTTATAACCAGTGCGCACCATCATAACTCTTAAGGACAGGCATAAAATAATAGATCATAATAGATTCATAAACCAGAACATAAATAGATCCACAATATTTTAGAACCAACAAAATAATTCATAACCAACTTATGTTTATTAATGTATTTGATTTAGTAAAATCCACTTTCTTCCTTGCGCACATAGCTGCAGGGGTCCATGCACACAGCTGCAGAGCCTCTATCTAACTACTAATCCTCATGACTCGCACTTTTTGACTCAGAGTGAACATCGCTTTCAAAATCCCATAACACATAAGATCTCTCTAAAATCTACCTCTATCCTTAGAGCCTTAGTCTATTTATACATTCCCATGGTTCGTGGACCATGGGCAGGCCAACTCACTTCCTATTATCTTACATTATTTTCAGGCAAACAATTCCTTGACTCGACTTATTATATTTCGCACTCTGTGTACTTCACTGGACTTTTTACAATATGCTTATCCTAACTTATGGGCTTTATGCCGCAAAACTGTTTCTCGGGGCCTCCGCTACCTAACAATTCTCTAAATTGGCACATTTTATACCTTGTAAGAAAACTAGTGATGCCACCAATGTTGCTAATTGTTTCATTAAATAGGTGGTAAGGCTGCATGGATTGCCTAGAAGTATTGCATCTGATAGAAACACAAGGTTTGTCAGTCATTTTTGGAGAACATTATGGTATAATTTTGTTACTAACCTTAATTTCATCTCATCCATCACCGACAAACTAACAAGAAAACAAAAGTCTTGAATAGGAGCTTGGGAAACATCCTAACAAACTTGATAAGTGAAACTCCCAAAAATGGCATCATGTTCTTCCTCAGGATGAATTTGCATACAACGATACACCCAATAGAATTATAGGTTTTACTACCTTCCATAGCTTGTATAGAATGAATCTAAGGGGACTATATGAATTGAGAAGATTTGGAAAACAAGGTATAAGAAGTGCAGAAGCTGAAGAATTTGCAGCGAGCATGCAAGAATTGAAAGAAAGAGTTAAACAATAGCTACATGAAAGCAAAAAAATAAAAAGGACACATAAAGGGATGATTCAAAGAGAAGGAACCATACCTTTGAGATTGGTGATTTATTCATGGCACATTTGAGGAAAGAAAGATTTATTCAAGGAACTTTGAACGAAATAAAACTCAGGAAGACCACATTGAGAAATTTAGGGCATTAGGATTAGATGATTTGTATTCTAATGATACATTATTTTGAATGATTTTTACTTCTTTATATTAAGATCTTCTCTTTGCTTATATTATTATAATTTCTTCTTCATAAAAAAAATACCAAAGTATAAACAATAAGGAGACAAGAGACAGAGAATGTAGGCGATCAACCAGAGTCAAAACTTCTCCAACTTGAGAGGAAAGCCCAAACTAACTATTTTTCGTATAGAATCTTCAAGTGATAAATTCCAAGACCAAGACCCTTGACCTATTAACCTCTTCAAGACCAATTCACAAGTATTCATGTTCTTCCTTGAGACAACGATGGTCAAAATTCTTGCTTCCCCCTACTTCTTGGCTATGCTTCATATTTTATCTTCTTATATCAGACTTGCAAAGTTTTGGCCTCCTCAAAAGCCCTAGTTGAAACACTTGAGAGATATTTTGTCCCTAAATTGCCTTCACTTTAGATGGAGACTCTTTCTTCTTCAACTCAGATTTACAATCAACTTGTTTTCTCCCTAAATCTTCCTTTTTAATATGATTGTGATATCTCAGTCCTTCCTGGAGTAGACATCAGTAGATTATGACACATGTTGAGTGTATTTACCCAAAACTAGATCAGAAAACAAGCTCGGTGATGATCCTCCTTCATTCACTTGGTGATATGACACTTCTTGTGATCTTCGCACTTCTATTTTTTTCTTTCTTTCTTGGTCAAGTATATCTCAAAATGGAAGTTGAGATATTTAAACATATAATGATACGCCTATATAAATAAGTTGATTTGTGCCAAGGAGTACGTCAACATTCCCTACTATAAATATCTTTATCTCACTTTGAAGTTTGACATGAGGTGTATATGATGAAAATATCTTAGAGGGTTTGTGATATAATTAACTTTAATTTTACAATGTATAATATGCCCAAATGGGTCTTCAAACTTTGACATTGACTCAATAGAATTTATGACTTGATGACTAACTGTAAAGGCTCACAATGGGAGCCTCAACTATAAAATACAATTCCTTGAGCATGAAACACATAATAAAGTATTACAAAATAATATAATTTCATTTTTTACATTAATTACATAAAATCATAATTACACATGTCATTATGAAGACAAAACCTAGTTACATATTTCAATCAATTAGACCTTGTAAAATTTTAAGGAAATTTTCGTGAAATGGTTATGAAGTGGAGCCTCCAAGAAATGTTGTCTTTTCCTAATTTTTAATTTTTTTTCCTTTCAGGGAACAAGAATTTTTTTATATGATGAGACTTCTAGTGAAGTAAATCATATTGTTGAATGGAAGCAACAACTACCCAAAGCAACTCCAAAGGAAATTGAGGGGCTATTAGATAGAAAAGTGGTGAAGAAAACTAGTGGAAAATAGTTCTTTCAGTATTTGATGAAGTGGAGAAATAAGCCATTGGAGGATGCTACTTGGATGATTGTTTTAGAGATTTCCAAGCATTGCACAAATGCTCAAGAGATCGTGGACAATTTCTTTCCCTAGGAGTCTGATGCAGGAGCACCTTACTCTTAAAATTGGAAAAAAGAAAATTAAATATGGAAGGAATTAGCTTATGTTATTTATTAGTAAATTATTTTTGTTTTAGTTTAAAGGTCAAGTTTGGATAGGAATGATGTTAGAAAAAAATAATAAATCTTATCCACTTTTGTGGACATAAATGGAAGTAGTTTTTTTATTAAGTTTAGTAAAATAAACTATTTGTACAAGGAAAAATCTAAAGAAAGCTAAGACTTTGTGGAAAAAAATAGGTAGCTTGGATTCCTTTTGGAAAACTCCAATTCATCCCAATTTTATTAATGATAGAAGGTGATTAGATATATGATTATCTATCAATTCATATACTCTATTTTTTCAGTTCAGAAGAAAATTAAAAATTATATGGTAGAAATTTCTTGGATATTTTGTGAATGGGAAATGTAATTCAAAAGCGTAAATGAATTAATGTTGTTTTTTCACTACAATAATTAATCATATTGAAGGTTAGGGAGCACCTAGCATCAGAATGAGCATATTCTAGACCCAATATGTTTGAATGCTTTGATTGTCTACACGGTGCATCTAGTGGATGAACTTGAGACAAATGCAAATCCAAAGTGATAATAGAATACTTAATTTCTATAATAGTTGTGATCATTTGATTTTATTTTAAGACTCCCCTATTAAAGATACATGCATTGTATCCTTTTATTTGGTTTTTGAGAAAATGTGCATATGTGTGTATTTATTATTATGGTAAATATTGTATTAAGCTCAATTTATAAAGCTCCATAAACAACATAATTATTTGTTGCTAGATTTTAAGAATATGTGGCCTTCTTTTGGGAAATGATAGTTCAGATTATTCACATTATTATATGAATCTTGTCAATAATTCAAATCCCAATGGGGATCCCTCATCAGGACATAAAGTGAGTGAAATCATTCCATGTATCATGTTCGTACATGGAAATGGTGTTATATTTTAAGATTTTGTGGCCTTATTTTGGAAAACGATAGTTGGGATTATCTAGAATATTATATGAATCTTATCAATGTTTCAAATCCCAAAGGGGATCCATCATCATGATAGAAAGTGAGTGAAATCATTCCATGTATCCCGTCCATTCAGGAAAAGTATGTTAGATTGTAAGATTTTTTGGCCTATTATATGAATCTTGTCAATGCTTCAAATCCCAAAGGGGATCCATCATCATGACAGAAATTGAGTGAACTCATTCTGTGTGCCCCCTCCATGTAGGAAAATGATGTTAGATTTTAAGCTTTTGTGGCCTAATATATGAATCTTGTCTATTTTTTGAATCCCAAAGGGGATCCATCATCAGGATAGAAAGTGAGTGAACTCATTCCATGTGTCCCCTCCATACAGGGAAATGATGTTATATTTTAAGATTTTGTGGCATATTATATGAATATTATTGATGTTTCAAATCCCAACGGGGATCCATCATCATGATAGAAAGTGAGTGAACTCATTCATTGTATCCCCTCTACACAGGGAAATAATGTTAGATTTTAAGCTTTTGTGGCCTATTATATGAATCTTGTTGACATTTCAAATCCCAAAGGGGATCCATCATTAGGATAGAAAGTGAGGGATCCCATTGCATGTATTCCCTCTGTATAAGGAAATGATGTTAGATTTAAAGCTTTAGTGCACTATTATATGAATCTGGTCGATGAATCAGATCCCGAAGGGGATCCATCATCAGGATAGAAACTGAGTGAACTCAATTCATGTATCCCCTCTGTACACGAAAATGATGTTAGATTTTAAGCTTTTGCAGCCTATTATAAAAATATTTTCGATGGTTTGAATCCCAAAGGGGGATCCATCATGAGGAAAAAGAGTGAGTGAACTCATTCCATGTATCTCCTATATACAAGGGAATGATGTTAGATGGTAATGTGCACATGAAGAAAATCCCTCCATCTTTTCTTCCAAAATTTCATGGTCCAAGGTCAGACGATCCATAAACCTTTCTCTTTAAATTCCAAATTGTTTGTATATCTTATGGTTACCTACTAAAAAATCAAAAACTAAGATTGTTTCCAGAAACTTTGAAGGAAAGATCTCTTAAATGGTTCATGAGTTTAGGGACTAACTCAATAAGATTATGGAATTATATGAAAAATATAAACATCATGATCTTAAAGAAGAAATATTTAGAATGAATCAAAGAGAAGATGAGAGTCTAGAGGATCTAATAGAGAGGTTCATGTATAATGTTAAGAGGAAAAAACTACATCATTTAGGATCCAACACACTAAAAACCCTCTTAGAACAATTAGGAATGAGTGGATTGATCCCCTTAATATCATGAGTAAAGGTGATGTCTACCAACTATCATTTGAAGAAATTTGTGAAACATGCAAACACATATCAAGAGGAAGGGCAAGAGTAAGTAAATCAACATCACGATTGGTATGTCAAGCTAAACTTGGAAATTTTTACTTGATAACTTTAAAATAGAAATTCTTAGAAATCTAAGTGAACAAGTAGAAATGTTACGAATTCAAAATGAGAAAAAAGAAGATGTTGTTGTTTGCGTCATCCATGCATAATCACGTGATGTTAAATATTTCCCCTCATTACCAAGGTTGAATGAATTTTACCAAGTGGATAATGGAGTAAGTCAATTGCCAAAGAAGCTATGTGCTGGGCATGGGATCCCCCAAGGGAAGTTTTGGGGCTTAAATCCCAGATTTTGGTCAAAAGATGTAAATCCGATGTAAAGACTCTGCATTTTGTGGGTGTAGAGAGCAAAGTTTATACATGAGTCATAGGGTTATCCACCCTTAATTTTGCAATGGAATGTCATCTTTAGAGATCTACCCATGGTCTGCGGACCATGGGATTGTATAAATAGAGTGAGGCTCTATGTTGTAAAGGAGAAGAATAGAAGAAAGGAAGGATGAAAAATTGATTCTTGTCTCAAGTGTAGAGTTGAGTCTTTGGATCATAGAGTAGGAAAAGGCTATGCAACCGAGTGCGCAGAGGCCTAGTAGTCTATAGTTGAGTGCGTAGAACCCTACAACTGAGTGCGCAAAGTGAGTCGAGTCTGTAAGCATGAAGCATTAATAAAGAGAATTTCCGCATCAATTTTGTGTATCTATTTCTTGTTTTTATCATCTGAGTATATTGGGTATGAATTACATTTTCATTATTTATATGGTGCATGAACTTATATGATTTTGTTGATTAAGTAAATGTGAGATAAGTATCTGTATACACAAATATAACTAACAATTGAAAGAAGATAGGCAAGATTTGTTGTGTTCCGAAATAGCTTAGATTGCTACCACAAACAATGTGAAAGCACCTCAACCCTTGGTTAGGGCTATGAAAAAGGCAATCCTAGTATATCTTGAAGGTCTCATAGGTTATGATAGTGCACAAAGTGACCTGCACGAAGGTTGCACTTGATGAAGAGAAGACATCAAAATCAGAGATTGAGAGAGCTCCCTCATGGTTACCATCAAATCCTCCATGTATTCAAAAGAAAAAGAAAAAAGAAAAAAGAGGAATATTTGAAGGTCATGGTAGAAGAAGACATGAAGAATGATACAGATAAGCAAGAAAACCAAGGACATCAAAGTTATATTAAGGTTTGGTTCCAGAAAATCAACAAGATGGAGCATCACTCTCTTCTTCAACTATGCTTGATCCTTTAAAAGTCAAATCATTTGGTCTTCAAAATCCAGGTACATGTCAAAGCATACATTTCAAGCCTACACATCATTGTTTCTATCATATTGATGTGCACATGGCTCCATTGGAAGTATTATTATACTTGAAAGTGATTTTATTTTTCAAGTAAAGTAGGGTTAAAAAAAACATTATTGAAAAATAAGACAAAAACAAAATCTTAGGTGAAAACCCAATTTGAGGCACCTCAGATTGGTTCATTGATTGAAAACCTCCATGAGGTGGTCAATGAGCTGGAGAAAAAGAAAAAAAGAGAAAAAAAAATCCTGGGTGAAAACCTCCTTTGAGGCGCCTAGGTAGACCTACTAGTTGAAAACCTCCTTGAGGCGGCTAGTAGGCCTAGAAGAAAAAAAGGCTCCTTGAGGCAGCTAGTAGGCCTAGAAGAAAAAAAGGAAAAAAAATAAAAATTCCTTTCTCCATGTATCTATTTGATGAATGTAGGTGCTCTCCAACATCTACAAGGAACAAAAACAAGTTGCCGCCAAAGAAAGAAAAAATAGGAAAAAACTACTAAAAGAAGTCAAATTTTCACTTTCTCCTCCTTTGCTCAGATTCTCCAACAAGTCCAAGGCCATGCCAATCCATCACCCTCATATATTTACACCATCCACCCATCATTCTCAATATTTTCCCATTCAATTTGCTTGTTGTCCTAAAAAACTACAGGAAGGCTCTGTTTTACTACAAGAAACAAAAATACATAGAGCGGAAATTTATTTTTTCCATAACTTGAAAACCATGCATCCATTTAAAAAGGTGTTTCATGGGGAGATGCATATGGAATATGGTAACATTCCCAAGAAATTTTAGGGAATTCTAGAGCACGGTTTCGAAGATATCAACCTCCATCACCTTTAGCCATTTTTATTTTTTCTTGAGATTCATGCATTGACCAAATGTTTTTTTAGGTGCATAATGATGATGGAAACATTCTCTAAAAGTTTCAAGGGAATCCATTCTACCATTTGGGAGATGTGGAAAAAAAGTATCTACTACAACATATTGTCTTAAAGTAGTACAAAAGTTTCCTCTAGTACTATAGGAAGTTCTGAAAATCTACAGGAAAGGCAGTTCGATGGAAAAATTATGATGTAGACCTATTTTGGAATAGGAGAAAATGCATTGACTTCACCACATCTCAGCCAACACCCATCATGACCATGTCATTCTATGGCCACACCTTCCACTAATTCTAATACCTATTTACCATACAACAGAGAAAGGACACAAACATTAAAAAAAAGGCAGATACAACAACCTATTTGGAAGTAACAACAGGCTCTAGGTATAACCTTCAACAACATGATTGAAAGAGGAGAAGCATAACTACAGGCACAATGAAACTCCTTGAGAGCTCAGTAGCAACAAAAGAAGCCATCACTTTTACATCAACAAGAAGACAACCCATCAAAATATAAGATCAACAAAAACGAAAAAGGCAGTCAAGGAGATGTACTTGAGTCATGAGAAGCACAACAACATCAACTAAATAGTAGCATGCATGTCTCTCCAGCAACCATAAGGTAGGTACATGTATGCAATATTCTTGACCTCTTTTGTTGATCATATTATAGTTAGAAATTTATTGTCAATGCAAGAGAGATGAGGTTTTATAAGTTAAGGATGAGTCAACAATCTCAATCACCTTAAACTAGTTAATTGAAACTCACTCCTTCACTCATGCAATGTTGAAAAGTGAAATTATGAAGGCCGATGATTTCAAGGAATGAGGAGAGCAGTTAAAAGAAGAAATTTTTGCGAAGGCCAAGTCACCACAACATCCCAAGCCTTCCATCCACTTTGTATTCACTATCTATCCATCATTCATCCATCCCATTTCATAATTTCAAGAACAAATCCTATCTCACCCTGAAAATTTCTTGAAAAAGAAAACAGAGCATCCTCTCCATTTTCACAAACCTACATCATTTCTGATCACTCCCATATAGTTACAAAACTATGAAGGAAGAAGGAATGACTAGTACAGGAAGGAAAAATGTTTCTACAATAAGGAAGAAAGAAAAAATTGTGGTAAAACCCAAATTGATAGTGCCTAAGAGAGACCTAATCAAAACAGAGAACTCCAAGGCCATTAGGAAACCATCTAGGCCACAAGAGAGAAAAAGAAGGCAACAAAAGGAAATGAGGAATCCACTATCAAAATAGAACTCAAACTAAAGTGATGAAAATAGGCTTTCTAAGAGGTCTCTAATATCTTTATATATTTTGTGCAAGGCCTAAAAGATGTTATAGAAATGAGAAAAAGACATGGCAGTCAAGTTGAGTAATTTTCCTAACCTCAGACTATCATTTATGCTCAAAAAGGGTTTCATGTAGCTTTAGCAGGGTTTCTTGTAGTTTTGATAGGAATTAATACAGGATGTCCTTGTTCTCATCTCAAGCCATTTTGAAGGTTTCAGAGGTTTCCAAATGGTGGAACAAGGTAATAGAAGATTGATAAGGATGTGGAAGACCTTACCAAACTAAAAAATATTCAAGAACCATCTTGAATAAGGGAAAAAAGGCAAACTAATGGTCACAAGGAACAAGGATGTTTGTTTGCACAAATATGTTTTTGGGCTTGTCGTTGTAGAAATTACACCCAAGATGCTTAATGCACAAGAGAGAGGCCACCAGGACCATGAATGAGGCACAATGAGATCACTAAGTTCCTCAGAGGATGAGCAACACTTTCAATGGGGGGGTATGATAGGCCTCTAAATTAGGGATAAATTAAGGCCCATTCCTCTAAATTAAACATAAATTAAGGCCTATGACCATCCTTCAGCACATTGAACCTCTCTTTTTACATTATATAATGTATTTTTAACTTTGATATACTCATTATGAAGGTTTATGAATAGTTGCATATTTGTGCCTAATATTATTTATTTTTGTGGAATATTATGAGAATATTGGGCAGATTATGAAGATATGGAGGAGGAGATAATTCAGGGACTTTCTCCCTACTACATGAGGATCAATGTTAAATAATAAATAAATAAGATATTATGGAATTATGGCATAGATTGTGTAACTCCAATGATTGAGAAAATCTAGGAATGTTTTCCCTGCGATTTAATGCAAATTCCTAGTATTGGGAACCAAATCCATAATTAAGGTATTTTAGTGGGGAAAGCTTCCTCCATTCATGGGGAATGATTCATAATAATTTTGTATAAGTACCATTTTAATTTTTTTCTACGGATATATTTTCATTACTATTCCTCTGGAGAGAACTCATATTTCTAAAGCTCCATTGTATTTTGTTGCAGGGATGTAATTGTATTGATGAAAATAATGAAGATTGGTTTCATGTTCAGCTTCTAGATCTTATCATCCTCCATAGGTCTCTAAATTTCCTTGGGCTTGGCGATTCCAAGAGCCTCACAGACCTTTTGTATCATTTTCTTTCCTTCTCTTCACTTCTTATTCACATGCATCTCTTGTTTTATTTCGTTCTATTTCAGCATTTAGTATAAATGATTTCTTGTTGTAGGATTGGATTAAATTGTTGATGTAAGTCCTTTTGCAGGATCATGTGCATCATTCCATGCTTCTAAAAGATTTAGAAGGTCATAGTAATCGTTTAGATACTTGGATTAGCTTTATTATTGAAAAATCTAGATTTTTGGAACTCTTTTGTGGCAAAGAACAATAAATTTATGCTAGTTTTTAGAGCATTCTAATGACCTTCAATCAAGTTTCTACCACTTGAATTAGATCAAAAAAGAATTCTAGTTCATAAAAAAGGTAACCCCATTTCATTTTGACTTGATTAGGTTAGGCATTTTATATATTTACTAGCTCACTAGTTCTTGAATTTATAGATTTTTGACTAGTAACTTTCTATTTTTTTTAGCATGGGTTAATAGAGGTCTTTTTGAGTGATTCCACTTTGGGTATCTAAGACATCATAGTCAATAAAATTATTTATCCCATCCAATTTGGATTTTATTTTCTTGGTCATTGAATTAATTATAACTTCGTATAGTAAATCTCTAACATTCTGTACTAAATCAGGGGATCGTGTAGGAGAACTAATACATCCTGTAGGAAATCCTGTAGCGGCCTGTTTTGAACCTAAATTGAGAAAAATCATCATTGAAGATACGATTAGGCCCCCAATTTACCTCCAAGCCATCAAATTAATCATACCCCTATTCCTCCACTCATGTCTCCCATGCCAAAGATCAAGGAAAGATTAGCATTTTCATTTATAAAGCAAAAATATTTAAAAAATGAGTTATTTTATATTTACACATGCACACATCAGTTAGTATTCTCTAGATCAGATTTCATGCTTAGATTAGTGAAAACAACACATGTGAAAAATAGGATTAAAATAGGGTTCTCTTGCAAACAAAGTGTGTTAATAAGTAGATAGAGGATTTCATGTTACTTTACAAGAATTTTCAAATTCAGTCTTTCATTCCTGCAAATAGGCAACATTTCTTTTCTCTCATGACAACAAAGGAAAGACACATTGTATGTTACACATATAATTTTGATACCTCTTAAGTTTGTATGAATCATAGGTTGATAATTATATTTGGTAGCCTTGGGAGTTGCAACATTCTTCTTGTGATACCGAGGCTCATTAGTTTCGAATCCCAAAGGGGATCCATTGTCACGATATAAAGTGAGTGAAATCATTCCATGTATCCCCTCAATATAGGAAAATGATATTATATTTTAATCTTTTGTAGCCTATAATATGAACCTTGTCGATATTTTGAATCCCAAAGGGGTTCCATGACCATGATAAAGAGTGAGTGAAATCATACCATGTGTCCCCTCTGTAAAGGGAAATCATGTTAGATTTTCAGCTTTTGTGGCCTATTATATTAATCTTTCCAATGTTTTGAATCCCAAAGGGTATCCATCATTAAGAAAAAAAATGAGTGAACTCATTGCATGTATCCCCTCTGTAAAATGAAATGATGTTAGATTTTAAGCTTATGTGGCCTATTATATGAATCTTGTTGATCTTTCGAATCCCAAAGGGGACCCACATCATGACATAAAGTGAGTGAACTCATTCCATGTTTCCCCTCTGCAGAAGGAAATGATGTAATATTTTAAGCTTTTGTGGTCTATTATATGAATCTTGTCAATGTTTCAAATCCCAAAGGGGATCCATCATCAGGACAAAAAGTGAGTGAAGGCATTCCATGTATCCCCTCTGAATAAGGAAATGACGTTATATTTTAAGCTCATGCGGCCTATTATATGAATCTTCTCAATGTTTCGAATCCCAAAATGGATCCAACATCAAGAAAAAGAGTGAGTGAAATCATTCCATGTATTCCCTCCATATAGGGAAATGATGTTAAATTTCAAGCTTATATGGCATATATATTAACGTTGTTGATGTTTCGAATCCTAAATGGAATCCATCATCAAGACAGAAATTGAGTGAACTCATTCCACATATCCCCTTCATAGAGTGAAATGATGTTAGATTTTAAGCTTTTGTGGCCTATTATATGAATCATTTTGACATTTCGAATATCAAAGGGTATCCATCATCAGGACATAAAGTGGGTTTACTCATTCCATGTATCCCCTCCATACAGGGAAATGATGATATATTATGAGCTCTTGTGGCATATTATATGAAACTTGTCTATGTTTTGAATCCTAAAGGGGATCCATCATCAGGATAGAAAGTGAGTGATCTCATTCCATGTATCCCCTCCGTGCAGGAAAATGATATTAGATTTTACGCTTTTGTGGCCTATTATATGAATCTTGTCGATGTCTTGAATCCCAAAGGGGATCGATCATCAAGACAAAAGTTGAGAAAACACGTTCCATGTATCCTCTCCCTACAAGGAAATGATGTTACATTTTATGCTTTTGTCGCCTATTATATGAATCTTGTCAATGTTTCGAATGCCAAAGTGAATTCATCATCATGACAGTAAGTGAGTGAACCCATTCGATGTATCCCCTCTGTATAGGGAAACGATGTTACATTTTAAGCTTTTGTGGCCTATTATATGAATCTTGTTGATATTTAGAATCCCAAAGGGGATCTATCATCAGGACAAAAAGTGAGTTGTGTTATAAGGCTCAAGTGAACGATATCATTGTCATGTTTTCAGTAGTTTTTTGTTGTAGATAATTCAACGAGCTGGGTTATAATATCCATGGGAAGTATGTTTTGGTTTTTAGCAGTTTTGCCGGTTATAAATTTCATTGAACACCGAGGAGGATGTTCCACCAAGGGGGAGGATTCTATATAGCCTTGGTAAAATTTCATGTAAAAAAAATATAAGACCAAAGTTATGGGACAAGTATTCCAATGTGAATGTTGTGAAAAGCATCTTAGTGGGTGTTCATTTAGGTTATTATGGATAAAGGAAATTGGGAAAGGC
Organism: Pinus taeda; assembly: GCA_000404065.3. Classification (NCBI taxonomy): domain Eukaryota; kingdom Viridiplantae; phylum Streptophyta; class Pinopsida; order Pinales; family Pinaceae; genus Pinus; species Pinus taeda. The sequence goes on along the minus strand of APFE031529022.1, from coordinate 92,115 downwards.
AATGGAAAAGGCTTTGTAAAGGAAAAGAGGCATTAATTACTATTGTTTCTATGAAAATAATGGAAATTAGGAGAATAGGAAGGTTAAAGGTCACAAGTTGCATGTGAGGAGGAAAATGAAGGAAAAATAATGGAAAAGTGAATAAAATAGAGGCCTCATTGATAAATGGCTTCTGAGATCAGTTCATGGACTTTTGTCAGTTCAGCTTTTGAGCTCTCCCTCTTCTCTCTCTTTCTCAATCTTGAACATAGAGTTTTCTTGGAGCACTTCATCATTCGAGAAAGAAAACAAAACAAGGCAAGAGGAAGAAAATATTAATCAAGGAAGAGTAGGATCAAGCGACTATAATGGGATTCCTTGCATCTATGACAATTTTCTTCTATCTTTCCTTACCATTTACATATAGCCATGGTGTGATGGGATAATTTCTCATGTTTTGGTTAAGTTGCATTACTGGATGGATTTGAATATGAGTGAGGTGGTCTTTGAAAGAAATAACAAATGGCCTAGTGATTCACGAATCAGATTATGGATTCTAGTAAAGCCTTGGTCTAGTAATTGATGAGACTCATAAATGGGTAATTATATATGCTCATTTTACCTCCTAACCTAGTAAAATAAACCATTCTCTGAGCTTATTGTATGATTTTATGATTATATTTATGCTTATAGAGTGAGTTGAGTTAGTTATGATGCCATGTGGTATAATATGTGTTTAATGCAGATTATTATTGAATTTTGAGGTCAAAGTCAAGGATCGAGTGGACAAATGGAAGCAATAAATCGAAGTGGGAAAAGGAGAGGACATATAGGAGGGAATCCTCCCTCATTTATTACTCCTCACTTTCAGTTCCCCTTCATTCAGTGCAGAGTACAAGCAGCCAAGTCCTGCACTAGAAGGCAATTGAGCAAGTGGAGGATGATTGATGATTATGTCTAGTTTTGGGAGCCAAGCCTCCTTGATTTTAAGGAAGCTATTGGTAGCTTCATGTGTATAAGTAGAGAAGCCTAGGGCCTCACTAGGGTTGAATTTTTGTTGGATTTTTGTTGTACTTTTTCTTATGTAAACTCTGCTCAACTTTCAGCTTAATTTTTGTGACAGTTTCATGTAATCTTGTTATTCTTTTGAAATAAAGATGGAATCCTTTTTGAGCTAGCACTAAGCTACCTCAGAGGGCTAAATCTCTTGGGTTAGGTCCCAATCCAAGTATTTAAGCTCCTCTTTACTTGTATTTGTATGTTTTATTTTAGTTTGTAGATCATGTTGTTATTAGATGAATTTCTTTTTTGGCTAAGAATAGGCTGCTTTTGATGATTCAATAATTTGCTTCCATTTGTGCTTTCTATAGCAAGTTAAGTAGTGGTAAAGAAAAGATTAAAAAGGCTATAAAGAGTGCCTTGGCCTCTCCTCCTTCCTTTTGGACCATGATTTGAGGCAAAGACCCTCTTGCTGCCCCAAAAACACAGATTTTCCTCATTCATAGGACTTCTAGTGTTCATAGCCTTTTAGTTGGTTAATAGTCCAGTTTTCTTTGCTTTAGAACTTCTTTATTATGCTCACATATTTATTTACAATAGTATTCTTTCATTCTTTCCTTTCTTGCAGCAGTTATCAACATCGCCTTTCATAGATCACAGGTTAGACTAGTTTGATGCAAAACTATGTTTTTCTAGATGCACTTATTTGATTGCTTGCTTAATCTCATTGGTTGACTGTCAATTGTCTATGTAATAGATATCTTATAACAGCAAGTCATATTATCAACCATCCCATCTTCCATCTGATCCTTGCCTTGTAGGTCATCCAAGCCTCCCCTGAGTTCTGCCTTAGTTTCCAGCATTTTCCATAGAACTTTTTCCTATCTCCTTGAGCAAATCCAATCATATTTCTCTCTGCTAATTATTCTTGGTAGACCCTAGGTGCCCTAAAAATTCATTCCAACATTCATCCACATTTTTCAGCCACTCTCACACCTTCAAAACCGCAAAATATTCTCTCAGCCTCCTCTTATAGGTCCCTTGTAGAACGTTGTTTTTCCTCCTGTAGATTTCCTGTGTTGTCCTGTAGATTTTACTGTAGGCTTTCTTTTGCAGGCTGTGTTTGGGAAGAGCTTCCATAAGGCCACTTGAGACCTCCTAGGACCCAAACACAACATCCTACATCCTCTCAAGTCCCAAAACCACCCTTCAACACCACCTATTCATTGTCACATTCACAAACAATAAACTACATGCATGTCAAATTCACATAAAAGTACATAAACATCCAAAAATATGTTTTTTGCTCATTTACTTCCAGAAATAGCTTACTTAGATGTTGTTTAATTCTTTGAATAGATAATGTATTTCTTTTCATGGTTTTCATAGTGCTTTCTGCAAAAGTAGGTTTAGCTGGTTAATTAGAGTTTACTTGGTATTCTTTACATTTCAGCCTTTCTCCTTTCTACAATTAAAATAGCATCTATCTTTCTTTCCTATCATCACATATAAAGCTTTTTTTGGAATCCAGAGAATTTGGCTTAACATCCTAGTGATCTTGTGCCAGCTGACCAAGTGACAACCTACAGTAAGAACTAATACTTGTGCATACAGCACTGGCGCGTCCAAGTTTGTTACGAACTATTGGGTTGATAAGAGTAAAGTAGGCAGCCCAAGAGTTGCAGCATTATTGCTACAACACTCGTGCTCACCACTTTTTTGGCACCATTACCAAGGAAGTCTCAGAGTATTCTATGATTACTGCTATCTTCTATTTTCTTCTTGCAAAATTCTTCTAGTAGTTTATTTCAGCAAAATTGGACTAGTCCTTTCTTTTCCTTCAATTTTGCATTTCCTTGCTTTCCTCTTCAATTCCGAAAATTTCATTTTAGCAAGTTCACTTCAGCTAGTTACAATTTGTTTTGTCCAGTGAATTTCAGTTTTGTAGGTATTATCAGTGTGGGGGAAAAAGAAACAAAAACCAACCAAAAATATTTCATTTCATGCCTCGTAGGAATAGAGATAACGCAGGAAATATTTTGCCCAACACCCTCACTATTTCACACAGCCAACCTTCTCTCTTCTTTGGTGGTTGTGATCAAGAAGAACCATTAAGTGAATAGCCAGACATATTTGAAGAACCTATAGGGGAAGAAGAGCAATAAAACATTCCTTTGGACCCAATGGCTAAACACAGAAATTCAGGGGGAATGGAGAAAGAATAGAGGGTACCTTTCCCATTCGGGAGACCAATGGGAACACCAAAATGAAGAATATAAGCCCTTATGCCCTACCTCATTTCTACAGTCTGACTACAGAAGATCCTGACACATTTTTTTTTGAGTTTGATGTTATATGTAAAATCTATGACTATCCAAAAGATGAACAAAAGTTGAAACTTTTCCCTTCCACTCTCAAGGATGCAGCATTGCACTAGTTCATGGGATTACCTGGGAATAGCATCAAAACTTGGGCTCAGATTTAGCAATCATTTAACAAAACGTATCAAGACTCTTGTAGGTCAAAAGATACTAAATAATAAATTTTCTAAATGACTATAGGAAGTGATGAGTCCCTGGAAGATTATGAGGAGAGGTTCTAGCTCGGTTACAAAAGGGTCTGGTGTACACTTGACCCTGAGTCTCTGAAGCTGGTCCTACTCAGGGGAATTCATGAAGATCTTTTAGACACCCTCCATCTACTAGCTGGGGGAGACATCTACCAACTATCCTATGAGGACATAAGGATTGTTTTCATAAACCATTCTAGAGTGGCCTGAAAGAAAGGTAGGGGGAGTCAACCCATAGCCAGTACCTCTTCCTTTAACTCATCCATTAAAGGAGAAATTGAAAACATGCTGGAAGACTTCAAGAGTGAGATTCTACAGTCTCTTGCCATGCAAATGGATACCTTTCATATCAAAAGGAAACAAGAAGAAGCAAAGAGGGCTTTGGCCATTTTTTGCCGTAGGTGCACCAAGAGGCATCCTAGGAATGAATGCCCATTGAACTCTATAGAAGTTTGTTTAGTCTGTGAAGAAAATCATTATACAGACAAGTGTCCCTCCTTACCCAGACTTAAAGTTGTATATCGAGGTGCTAAGGGATTCACTGAATAGCTCTGTTACATAAACCAAAGGAGGCCACATGGACCTAGACCATATCAGCAAGGGATGCAAGGGACATCTCGGCATACTACAACCCCAACCAAGTCACTTCCATACCTTCTTGGGCCCCCTTGCTCATCCTTCCCAGTCCACACCTCCTCCTTGGTCCTTGACATCTCCATATCATGCCCAACCAGCCACCACTTCATTTCAATCCTATGCTCAGTCGCAACCTCAGTGGAATGCATATCGTCAGGGGTGGAGGCCCCAATACAACTCTCATCCTGCTATTTTTCCTCCACCACCTGCCCAACCACAACTGTTACCTCTTGCTCCACCAAAGCAACCCCAAATGCTTGCCCAACCAAATCCAAACCTAAACAAAAAATAGTCTCAAGAAGTGTATAGTGGGGAACCATCATGCCCAACTTATGCTGTGGAGATTCAGGAAATTTACTTGTGATATGGGAAAGTTCTCCCAAATAGCTAACCTCCACCTAGGGAGGTTGAGGAAGTTAAAGAGGAAAGTGAAACTAAAGAAATTCCACCCTTTTCTGAGAGACTATCTGTGACAGTCCAGCCTACCCTAGAAGAAACTGAACTCTTGGGGAATTGAAACACTTATGTGTGAAGATACCGCTTCTCCAAGCCATAAAAGATGTGGCTATCTACAATACATTGATCAAAGAAAAGTGCTTTAGGCATCTAGGATGGCGCAAGAGAGATGCCCCAACCATTAATGTCATAGGGAAACTGTCTGACCTGATGTTGGGGTAGGTAATCTGTCCAAAGTATCTGGACTGTGGAAGCCTAGTAGTTTATGTCCACATCAATGGCACCAAGATCCCACACACTCTGATTGATCTGGGAGTTTCCATTAATTTGATGATAGAGGACACAGTGCTCAAACTCAACTTCCAAGGCTCCTTGAGGAAGACCATGATTGTGCTCCACTATGACCCCTAAGGGGATTATGGAAGATGTGATGGTCTCCATTGATTCTTTAGAGTACCCTACTGATTTCTTAGTTCTCTAGCCAAAGGCAAAGCTCACTGGGTTTCCTCTCATTCTTGGATGACCTGTTTGGCTACTGCTGATGCCTACATTAGCTGTCGAGCTAGGAACATGACCATAAAGAACGGGCATATGTCCAAGTAGTTAATCCTATATCCTCCTGCCCAACCCTTGTTAGAACATGATCTACCTCTCTGGTTGGAGGAGGAAGATGAGGATCATGTCTATTCTGCACCACTTTGTGCATTAGGAATCACCATGGGGAGAAATAGCAAGATGAGGATGATATAATTGAAAATTTGATTCAGAATACACCTCCCAGTGTATCACCATTAGAGGACATAGTAAGAGAAACCCAAAACAACCCCTCAAATGATCTCTGTGTGGCCGATTCCACCTCTCTCCATGTTAAGAATATAGAGTTTGGCCCAGAAAGAACCTTGAAAATCAATCCATCCCTATCCACTTCCCAGGAGAAGGAACTATGTAGCTTGCTGAGAAAACACCTAGATGCCTTCACCTGGAGTTATAATTTGATGAAGGGAGTGCACACTTTAGTATGTACTCATCATATATACATCAAGGAGGATTGAAAGCTAGTTAAGCAGACTCAAAGGAGGATGAATCCAACACTTGAAGATATTGTTAAGGAAGAACTACATAAATTGCTTGATGCATGATTCATCTATCCCATCTCTGACAGTGAATGGGTCTCTCCTTTATTGCTAGTGCCAAAGAAAAATGGTAAGTGGAGAATCTATGTCGACTATCAAGAATTGAACAAAGCCACTAAAAAGGACCATTTTCCTTTACCTTTCATACATCAAGTGTTAGATGATCTGGTAGGGAAAAGGTTTTTCTCTTTCATAGATGGGTTTAGAGAGTACAATCAAATTCAAATGAGCCCATAAGACGAAGATAAGACCACTTTCAGTTGCCCTTTGGGTACCTTTGCATACCGGGTCCTTCCTTTTGGTTTGTGTAACACTCCCTCCACTTTCCAAAGAGCGGCATTGAGTATATTCTCTGAATTAGTTCATGATGCAGTAGAGATATACATGGATGACTTTACTCATTATGGCTCTGACTTTCAGGAACCCTTATCTAATCTAGGAAAAGTTCTAGACAAGTGTATTAAGATGAACCTGTCCCTCAATCTGGAAAAATGTAAATTTTTTATGACTGAAGGGACCATGCTAGGTAATGCAATATCTCAACAAGGACTGCAAGTGGACCCCAACAAAATTTCCATCATCCAAAGGGTCCCACCTCCTCAAAAAGTGAGAGATGTCTGAATTTTCCTAGGCTTAGCCATTTATTATCGGAGATTCATTAAAGATTTTGGCAAGTTAGCCTCTCCTTTGTTTGGCCTCTTAGGTAAATATGTCGAGTTTATATGGTCTAAAAACTCTCAAGAAGCCTTATTTATTATAAGAAGAGCTTCGGTGTAAATCACATGAAAGAGACCTTTGTCGACGCGTTTCGAACCAACTAGTGTGGTTCATCGTCAGGACAAGTTGGAGAAACAGATCTGGCCAAGCAAGTTAAATAGACTGAGCAGAGACTCTAACGGCTATATAACGGCTATTTTTGACCCTAGGACCCAACCCAACTTATATTAATAAATTTAATATTTTTTTAATATTGATAATCTAGAAATTAGTAAAATTAGGTACAATAACTTGATCTTACGTAATTTATTAATTAAATAACATTAGGTTATTAATCAATTAATATTAATGGTTATTATAAATTAGTTATTAGTATTACTATAATATTAAAAATTAATAATATAATAATCTATTTCTAGAAAATAGTAAAAATTAGTTATAAAGAGTAGTAATTTATTTAACTAAATAGGTTATTAATAAAATCTTACTAGTGGTTATAATAAATTTATTATTTGATTTCTATAAATTAGTAAAATTAGGTA